>PVIH01018365.1:0-38759 GCA_004025045.1 Sigmodon hispidus | reverse complement strand
TATTCATTGATGTAATTTTCACATTCTTTATAGTTGAATTGTTTCTGTATAGTATTCAAGCTGTTATGTTTTGTAAGGCATATAGATCTCCTCAAGTATTCTTTATCTGAATTAAATTTAGATGTTTTCTCTTCAGCATCAGATTGTAGATGACCTAAATTTAAAACAAGGAAAACTTACTATAATTTTTGCATGCCAGGAGCCTCCCTCCCGTGTTCTTTGAGTGATTGAATAAGATGTGAGCACAAATGGAAGAATCAATCACATTCTTGACTATGTTTGCAGAAACTTTTCCAAGAAATAGCTGTTTTGAACTGAAGAGTTTGAGCTCCATCAAAAGTTCTGGCTTGTTGACAACTTGAATAAAGATTCGTTTTCATCTGGTCATGTTGGTAATAATAAAAGTTTTTGTTAGAATCTAAATTCTCTTTATAGTTTTTACATTTGTAATAGTTTTTGGGAAAAGCTCTTTTGTCTTTGTAGTACTAGATTTTATGTGCTATAAAAAATATACCTTGAGTTAACAAAAAAAAAAGATTTTGTTCATTCTCCTTAGAGGATATATCCTCTTTCAGGCATAAGTGGAGGTATGGTGGGGAAGAATTTGGAGGCTGCTCAGGAGAAGGGAAGATGAAGAAAATTGTCATAATATGTAAAGCAAACATTTAGATAAAAATGTCAAAAGAAAAATATATTCTCATTAAAAAAATTAAAATAATAAAAAGAAAAGCTTTTATACAATATTTTGTGGTTACAGTTTCCTCTTCCACAATGCTTGAGCTTTATGAAAGTTTTTAAATAAGTATTCTCATCAATAACCATTGAAAATAAAATAAAATAATTGCTAAGTAATAAAAGATATACCCTTGAATCATTGATTTAGAAATTTTCTCTATAATATAAGGGTTCTGGAAAATATCCTTTACAATATTCCCATCAATGGCTTTAATAAGATCATTATATATATATTTGGCCATAAATATATATTTGGCTATATATATATATGGCGTTGTGACAAGAAAGCGTATGATATTTTTCTGCCACTTTTTATTGACACACACCTTCTCTTGTATATATAAATTCAGTAAGAGTGTATCAAACAGAATTAATTGTTATGGGAACTCTAGTCAATTAATATTAATACAATGTGTCATTATGAATGCGTTTGTCAGTATGATACATACAAAAATTATTTTCTTGTAACTTCCTGTTTTAACTCAAAAACAGTAAAAGTATAGTTTAATCCCATGTTATATAAAAATTAACTTACAGGATATTGCATTTTGTGTCACTTCTCAGATTATACACAAATATTTCTGTGTATAGATAAATCATATTTTAAAAATGTATGTGGATAATTCACTATTGAAAAATCTGGTTCTGAAAATGTAAGAGACATAATGAAAATTCTTTTAAGGAAATATAGAAGTTCTTGGTCTATTTGTTCATGATCTTCCTAGGGTGCTGTGTATAAAAATTACTTTCAGCATAACACAAGTACTATTCTTTGTTCTCATTCCTGCATTCCTAAAACATTCTTAAATGCAATTTTTTCTAAGTAACTACTTCAAAATCTTCCCATACAATTTTCTGAGTAGAGTTTTGTAGTTTTTTGTGAAATTATGTATTGATATTATGGGAAAACAAACTTGGAAGACAGAAAAATATATAATTATCTGAAATAGTCTACTTTTGTCAAAATTTTGAGACTGTAAGACATACAATTTTATAAATATATTTAACAATATGCAAAAAGGCATACTAAAATTCTCATAAGTATTATTCTTAAAAAGTCTTCTCATATCTATTAGTTAAAAGATGTTTCATATAATTCATTAAATAACTTACACATAAAATGATTTCAAAAATAAAAATAATAGAATAGTAAAAGTAGTGATTTATATTTAATAAAATTATTCTGAAATATCAGAGGGCAGAGCCATTTCTTTAGTTTTTTTGTTTTGTTTTCAAGACAATGTTTTTTGTGTAACAATTTTTGATATCCTGGATATAGCTTTGAGGGTACAGGTTGGGTAGTCTATGTTGAGAAGGCAAATTGAAGGCTTGGAGTTGGAACTAGAAGAAGAGAAAGGAAAGATATGTCTTGATTGAGGGCATTTTGGGGTTAAGGAGAAACCTGGCACTAGGGAATTCTTCAAAAATCCATAAGAACTAAGACTGCTAGTAAGAGTGGAGGGTGTGCCTGAATGGCCATGTACTATAATCAGACTAGTGACTACTCAAATTGTCATCAGAGATAATCTATGCAGTACTGGTAGAAGAAGATGTAGAGATCCATAGCCAAGCATTAAGCTAACCTCCAGGAGTTCTGAGGAATTAAGTGAGAAGTGCCAGGTAGGTATGGAAGGGGGAACCAAAAAGACAACTGGCCTGAGCTCAATGGAGCTCATATTCTATGGACCAATATTTAGGGACCCTACATGGGGCTGACCTTGGCACTCTGCATGTGTGAGATAGTTGTTTAGCTTGTTCTCGTTGTAGTACTCTGACCAGTCAGTTCACAACCTATCCCTATTGCTTAGCTGCCTTTTGGGCACTGGTTCCCTGTGCTGGATTACCTTGATCAGCCTTGAAGCATGGGAGGGAGTTTGTTCCTGTTTCAACTTGATGTCTAATGCTTTGCACAAGGCAATGCTTGATCTGCTCTATTCTGATAGAAACAGATTAGTAGACTGAGAAAGGCTACATAGAAATCAGGATTGAGGTGGAAAGAAGTAGAAGTAGAGGAGGGAGAAGTAGCTGTGGTTGGTGTGTAAAATAAATTTAAAATATTATTTAATTTAATTTATAGAAGGTTACAAAAATGATGGTAAAAGCCACAGATGACAAATAATAAGAAAGCAGAATTTTCTGAACAAAATATCTACTGAAATGTTTGTACTAAAAATAACATTACATTTAAATTGCTATAATAGCTAAACACAAAGAAGGAACTATGCAAGCTTGATAGAACCAATAGTCCTCTCAAACTTTTATTTTTTGATTTTATTCAATATTAGGTAACAAAAAACCATGTAATATGGCTATGAAAGCATAAAAAGACTTAAAATAAAAAAGAAAGAGTCTTGCACACACAGTCAAAATATTTGAATGTGAATTTTCACTTCAAGATAATTAAATTATGGGCTCACTAACATTTAAGGATATTTCAATAACTCACCTTTTATCTTATTTTTGACATATTTTAAAGACATTATTAAAAGTTTATTTTATGGCAGTAGCACATAGAGACAGGGTTTGGCTGTGAGGGTTCCCCCAGCTGCTGCTAAGACAAGGGAACTTGCATAGCAACGCTGCCTCCAACTGCTTCAACAGAGAAGGACTGAGTTCTCTGAAATCCAGACTCAGACTATGCCCAAAGGTGAGGTGAGGTCAGCAGGCCCCGCCACCTGAATCTCTGCCAGGGAAAATTGTGTTCAATTTCTGGTTTGTTTATGGGACCAGGTTCTGTCTGTGGTGCATGTCTCAACATACCTCTTAGCAGACAGGAATACATAGAGTCTGACAGTGAGGGCCTCTTACAACTGTACCTAAAAGGAACTGCTATGGCTAATAAACACCTTCAGCAATGTAGCAGGATACAAGATTAACTCAAAGAAATCAGTAGCCCTTCTATACACTAAAGATAGAAGAGCTGATAAAGAAATAAGGGAAACATTACCCTTCATAATAGCTGCAAATAGTATTAACTACTGGGAGTAACTATTACCAAAGAAGTAACAGACCTATTTGACAAAAATTTTAAATGACTAAAGAAAGAAATTGAAGAGGATATCAGAAAATGGAAAGTGTACCCATGTTCAGATTTTACCAACACTACAAGTGATAGAAGACTGATTTCTTAGATATACAAAGAACTCAGGAATCTAGAGCCCAAAAATTTGAATAACCCAATCAAAAAGTTGGGTTCAGATGTAAAATGGAAATTCTCAGAAGAATTATGAATGGCTGAAAGACACCTGAAAAAGTGTTCATCATCTTTAGCCATCAGTGAAATGCAAATCAAAACATCTTTGAAATACCACCTGATACCTGTTAGATCAGCTATGATAAAAGACACAGATGATAGCCTATGCTGGAGAGGTTGTGGAGCAAGGGATACAGTCCTCCATTGATGGTGGGAGTGTAAGCTTGTTCTGCCACTTTGGAATGCAGTATGGTGGTTTCTCAGAAAATTGAGAATCAATCTCCCCAAGGACCCAGCAATGCAACTAACTTCTGGGTGTATAACCCTAAAGATGCACAGTTGCACTCCAAAGGCATTAGCTCAACTATGTTCATAGCATTATTATTTGTAATAGCAAGAACCTGGAAACAACCTAGATTCCCCTCAACTGAAGAATGAATTAACAAACTGTGCTTCATCTACACAATGGAGTAATACCTCACAAAAAAGTCAGCGCACCACATTATAATCAAGCCACAAAACATACAGAACAAAGAAAAAATTTTAAGAGCTGCAAAAGAAAATGGTCAACTTACATATAAAGGCAGAAGCAGCACAATAACACCTGACTATTCAATAAAAACGATGAAAACTAGAAGGGCTTGGTCAGAAGTTATACAGATGCTAAAAGAGCATTGGCTGCCAAATGAGAATACTATACCCTGTAAAATTATCAATCACCATAGATGGAGTAAACAAGATATTTCATGACAAAGTCAGACTGATAGAATATCTATCTACCAATCTAGCACTACAGAGAGTATTAGAGAGAAAACTCCAACCTAAGGAGCCCAGAAACACCCATGAAACTACAAACAATCAATAATTTTACAGAAGAATATTCCAGAGACTGGAAATACAAACATGTTACCACCAAAAATGGCAGAAAATATCAATCAATGGTCACTAATTTAACTTAATATCAAAGGACTCAACTCTCCTATAAAACGTCACACACTAACAAGATGGATACCACAACAGAAGCCATACTTCTGTAGCCTACAAAAAAACACATTTCAAATGCAAGAACAGACAGAGGCTTAGAATAAAGGGTTGGGAAAAGATTTTCAAGTCAAAAGGTCCTAAGAAACAAGCAGGGGTTGCAATCCTAATATCTAACAAAGTAGACTTTAAGCTAAAAGCAATTAAAAGGGACCAAGATGGTCACTACTTATTCATCACAGGAAAAATTGGTCAAGAGGAGATTTCAATCCTGAATATTTATGCCCCTAATATAAGGGCACCTACTCATGTAAAAAAACACTGCAAAACTTGAATCCTACATCAATTCTTACAACCTAATAGTGGGAGGCTTCAATACCCCACTTTCAACCCTGGATAGATCAACCAGACAGAGACTCAATAGAGAAATAAGGAGTCTAAAAGAGGTTATGATACAAATGGATTTAATACATATCTACAGAAGCTTCCACTCAAACGCAAAGGAATATACATATTTCTCAGCTCCTCATGGAACTCGCTCCAAAATTGACCACATAATTGTTCATAAAGCATATATCAACAGATACAAAAAAATGGAAATAATCCCTTATAACATATCGGACCACAAGGGCCTAAAGTTAGAGTTCAACAATATCAAAAATCAAAGAAAGCCTACCAACTCATGGAAACTGAACATCACTCAGCTGAACCATCTCTGGGTCAAGGAAGAAATTAAGAAAGAAATCAAAGTCTTCCTAGAATTAATGAAAATTAATCCACAAGGTATCCAAACTTGTGGGACACAATGAAAGCAGTCTTAAGAGGAAAATTAAAAGTGCTAGATGGCTACATGAAAAACCTATAGAAGTCCCACACTAGAGACCTAACAGCTCAACTGAAAGCCTTAGAACGATTAGAAGCTAACTCACCTAGTAGGAGTAGACGGCAAGAAATAATCAAACTTAGAGCTGAAATAAATACAATTGAAACAAAAAGAACAATACTAAGAATCAATGAATCTAAGAGTTGGTTCTTTGAGAAAGTTAACAAGATAGATAAGCCCTTAGCCAAACTAATCAAAAAACAGAGAGAGAGTGTTCAAATTAACAAAATCAAATATGAAAAGGGAGACATAACAATAGACCCCCAGGAGATCTAGAGAATTATTAGATCATATTTTGAAAATCTGTATTGGACAAATATGGAAAACCTAGAAGAAATGGACAGTGTTCTGGACAGGTACCATCTATCAAAATTAAATGAAGATCAGATTAATTACCTAAACAGGCCTATAACCCTTAAGGAAATTGAAGCTGTCATTTAAAAGCCTCCCCAAAAATAAAAGCCCTGGTCCAGATGGTTTTAGTGTCGAATTCTACCAGATATTCAAAGAAGAATTACTACCATTACTCCTCAAAATATTTCACACAGTAGAAACTGAAGGAATATTGCCAAATTCCTTTTATGAGGCCACAATTACCCTAATATCCAAGTCACTCAAAGACACAACAAAGAAGGAAAAGTACAGACCAATTTCCCACTTGAATATTGATGCAAAAATTCTCAACAAAATTTTGGCAGCAATGTGTAAAAAATATCATCAACCACTACCAAGTAGGCTTCATTCCAGAAATGTACGGCTGGTTTAACATACGAAAAACTGTAAATGTTATCCATCATAAAAAAAAAAAAACTAAAGGAACAAAATTACATGATCATATCCTTACATGCTGAAAAGCCATTGACAAAATTCAACACTCCTTTATGATTAAAGCCCTGGAGAGATCAGGAACACAGGGAGAATACCTAAATAAAATAAAGGCGATTTACAAGAAGCCGACCACCAGTATCAAACTTAATGGAGAAAAACTCAAAGCAATCCCACTAAAGTCAGGAACTAGACAAGGATGTCCTCTGTCCCCTTATCTATTCAATATAGTTCTTGAAGCTTTAGCTAAAGCAATAAGAAAACGAAAAGAGATTAAGGGGATACAAACTGGAAAAGAAGAAGTGAAGCTATCTCTATGTGCAGATGATATGATTGTATACATAAGTGACCCACAAAATTCTTCCAAGGAACTGCTACAGCTGTAAACACCTTCAGCAATGTAGCAGGATACAAGATTAACTCAAAGAAATCAGTAGCCCTTCTACACACAAAAGATAGAAGAGCTGAAAAAGAAATAAGGAAAACATTATCCTTTATAATAGCTGCAAATAGTATTAAATACCTTGGAGTAACTATAACAAAAGAAGTAACAGACCTATTTGACAAAACTTTTAAATCACTGAAGAAAGAAATTGAAGAGAATATCAGAAAATGGAAAGCTCTTCTATGTTCCTGGATTGGTAGGATCAACATAGTAAAAATGGAAATTCTTCCAAAGACAATCTACAGATTCAAAGCACTGCCCATCAAAATCCCAACACAATATTTTTGGACCTTGAAAGAACAATACTCAATTTCATTTGGAATAACAGGAAAGTCAGGATTGCCAAAAGCATTTTACTCAACAAAAGAACCTCAGGAGGTATCACCATCCCTGACTTCAAGTTATACTATAGAGCAACAGTAATTAAAACAGCCTGCAACTGGCATAAAAACAGACTTGTGGATCAATGGAATAGAATTGAGGATCCAGACATTCACCCAAAAACCTTTGAACACCTGATCTTTGACAAAGAGTCCCAAAACATTCAATAGAAAATAAGATAGGATATTTAACAAATGGTGTTGGCATAGCTGGATGGAAGTGTGTAGAAAAATGCAAATAGATCCGAGCCTGTCACCCTGCACAAAACACAAACCTAAATGATCAAAGACCTGAACATAAACCCAGCCACTTTGAACTTGATAGAAAGGAAAGTGGGAAATACACTTCTACGAATTGTCACAGGAGACCACTTCCTAAATATAACACCAGTGGCACAGACACTAAGACCAACAATCAATCAGTGGGATCTCCTGAAGCTAGGAAGCTTCTGTAAAGCCAAGGACACTGTCAAAAGGACAAAACGCCAGCCTACAGAATGGGAAAAGATTTTCACCAACCCTACAAATGATAGCGGACTGATCTCTAAGATATATTAAGAGCTCAAGAATCTAGAGCCCAAAACCTTGAATAACCCAATTAAAAAAATGGAGTTCAGATCTAGAAAGGGAATTCTCAGCAGAGGAATTACAAATGGCTGAAAGGTTCCTGAAAAAGTGCTCATCATCTTTAGCCATCAGAGAAATGCAAATCAAAACAACTTTGAGATACCACCTAACACTTGTTAGATTGGCTAAGATAAAAGGCACAGATGACAGCCTATGTTGGAGAGGATGAGGCACAAGGGAAACTCTCCTCCATTGTTGCTGGGAGTGTAAGCTTGTTCAGCCACTTTGGAATGCAGTATAGCAGTTTCTCAGAAAATTGAGAATCAATCTCTCCAAGGACCCAGCAATACCATTTCTGGGTGTATTCCCTAATGATGCTGTCATACTCCAAAGACATTAACTCAACTATCTTCACAGCAGCATTTTTTGTAATAGCAAGAACCTGGAAATAACCTAGATGTCCCTCAACTGAAGACTGGATTAACAAACTGTGGTACAACTACACAATGGAGTACTACTCAGCATTAAGAAAAAATGATATCCTAAAATTTGCAGGCAAATGGATGGACTTGGAGAATATCCTCCTGAGCGAGGTATCACAAACTGAAAAAGATAAGCAGGGAATGTACTCACTCATTAGTGGTCTCTAAACAAACAAACAAGAAAAAAGCAAAGTGTGCCCAAGCTGCAAACCACAACAACTGAACAGTTTGGGATCAGAAACACCCTGGACTGTCTCTTAGGATCCCACTCCACCTAGAGGAACACCTGACTCACACTTGACTGAGGGTGTAGAAAACTGGATCTACCAGTTGTGGAGACTGAACTAAGCAATATTGGGTCAGTGGGACCATGGGACTGTCTGATGCCTGTCCATGTAGGGAACAAGGAGTCGTGAAGAAGAAAAAATGACCTAATGTTGCGGGAGGGGGAAGGGATCTTGAATAAGGATATACAGGGATAGAAAGCATGACTTCTTTGTTCATAATAATAATAATAAGAAAAAAAGAAAAAAAAGATCTCCTAAAATTTGTAGGAAAAAGGATTGATTAGGAGAATATACTCCAGAGCAAGGTATCACAAACCCAGAAAGATAAGCAGGAGATGTACTCACTCATTAGTGGATTCCAAACAAACAAGAAAAAAGCAAAGCATGCCCAAGCCGAAACCACTGAACATCTTGGGATCAGAAACACCTTTGACTGACTCCTTGGGTCCCACCCACCCTAGAGAAACACCTGACTCAGTCTTGAGGTTAGGGGGAGAAAACTGGATTTGCCAGGAGTGGAGGCTGAACTAAGCAATATTGGGATAGTGGGTCCTTGGGACCACCTGCCGCCTGCTGGGTTGGGGGGATGGATAATTGAGGGGAAGAGAGAATGACCTGATGTGGTAGGTGGGGGAAGGGACCTTGAATAAGGATGTACAAGGGTAGAAAGTGTGACTTCTTTGTTCATAATAATAAAAGAAAAAATAAGTTTATTTTATGGCAATATTACCAAAATCGAATTACAGATTCAGTGCAATTTCCATCTAGAATCCAACATAATTCTTCCCAGACCTGGAAAAACAGTATTCAAATTCTAATGAATAAACAAAAAACTTGGATTATCAGAACTATCTTATTTAATAAAGAACATTTGGAGGCATCACACCTTCTCAATTCAAATTCTACTATAAAGATTCAGTCATAAAAACAACTTGGTATTGGCATAAAAACAGATATATTGATGAAATAACCAAAGTGAAGTTCTTGATATCAATTCACATACTTATGAACAGTTGATTTTTGACAAATAAGCAAAAAATATTCAATGGACAAAAATAAAGTATCTTCAATAAGTGGTGCTGGTTTCAAAATCAATATGAGGATTCCAAAAAGTGGGAATCAATCATCTTAATTATCCAACTATACCACTCTTGAGCATATGCCCAAAGAATTTACATTTTTATCTCAAGGACATTTGCTCAAGTATGTTCATAGCAACAAGAAGCTGAAAATCTAGATGTCCCTCAACCAAAGAATAGATTAAAGAAATGTTGTATGTTTACTAAAAAAGGGATGTGAATAGAACATGAGGGAATAATATGGTTGAGAGGGGCAAGGGAAAGAGAGGGACAACAATTGATAGAGGTAGCTCTTGTGGGTCTAGAGTGAAATCAGGCATTATGGATATACCCAAGAACTTACAAAGATGACCCCAGCTAAGACTCTAAGAAATAGTTGAGAGGGTACCTAAACTGACTTTTCCCAATAATCAAATTGAGAACCATCATAACTGTGAAAACTTCATCGAGAAACTGATGGAAGCAGATGCAGAGATCCACAGCAAAGGACTGGGTCAAGCTCCCATTTTTGGCTAAGAGAGAGATGAGAGATTATATGAGCAAGAGGATCAAAATCATTATGAAGAAACACACAGAAATAGGTGATTGTACCTATTGTTAGCTCACTAATTCTGAACTGAGAGCTTGGAACCTCTATATGACTGAACTAGGCCTTAGGAATATGAATAACACCTGCATGGGCATTTTATGGGGCCCTTTGACAGTGGAATCACAATTTATTCCTGCACATGAACTGACTTCTTGGAACCCATTTTCTTTAGAGAAACTTCTTGCTTAACCTTGATACCAGGGGAAGGACTTGATCCTATCTGAACTTGAGATAATAAATTGTATTAAATTACTCTTTCAGTCCTTACTCTATCTGAAAATACAGATTAGGGAAAGGTTTGGGGAAAGCTGTAAGATGCATGGGATGAAGCAATGGAAAGGAAATGGTGGTGGGTATGTTAAGGAAACACTTAAATTAAAAATGAGAATTCTGTTTTTTTGAGATTAATTTAAATGACGAATATCTTCATACATCCCATGATATATCTGAGTTTCTCTTTGCCTTTATTCTACCTCCTATGCCAATGCTATAAAGAATAATCTGACTTACCTTTTTCTTTGTTTGCTGTCTTGCCTGTGCTCACATTCCAGGGCTCTTGAAATTGTTGAAGAGAGTTGATCAGGTTGGGTTTTGACACAGTAAGACCTTTGTATTTGAAGAGACATATTACTCTTTATGGTAGTAATAATAGTAGTACATTGGTTTCTAGTACACCGCTATATAGATTAAATAAGAAGTTTAAGTTTCTAAATTTCCTAATTGTCATCTGCTGATATTTTAAAATATTCAAAAACACATTTGTTAATATTAATACCTTGGGTTTCTTTTCAAATTAATACTGAATGTTAATGCATGTACTGAAAAACATTAAGATACAGATCATAATTTAATCTATGAAGTAACTGAAAGATAAAATGTCCTATTAAAAATTTGAGAATTCTTTCAGTATTAGGACACATGAATATAATGCCAAAATAAGGTTACTTAAATTTTGTGCCTTCTATGATGAATTTCAAGTTTTGTTTGATTAAATTTCAAGTTTTGTTTGATTAAATTAGCATGTGTATGTCAATAAAATAACCAAATCACACAGCAAAATATAACTAAATGAGATAATCATAGTAAACAAATCATAACAAAAAATGCACTCACCCACAGAGACCAGGTTGCTATAGTTCTCCAACATGACATCTCTGTACAAAGCCCTTTGTTCCAAATCTAGATATTCCCATTACTCCTGAGAGAAATCTATGGCCACATCCTCAAATGTCAATATGCCCTGTTATGAAAGATAATGGTTATATCATGTACCTACGCAAAAGAATCTTTCCATCACCTAAGATATCACAAGTAAAGAATTTATCTGTTTTCTTGTTAGCATAATTTTTAAAATATATTCTGAATTATAGTTTATAATAACAAAGCTGTATCCTTGAAATATGAAAGTTCAAGTGTTGTGAGACTAATATAGTGTTAGATTTATTGGCTGCAATGAGATGTGTTGTTGTAGACAAAGTCAGTGTGAATGACAAGTCAAAGCCTTATATTCCTAACCAAAAATGGTTGTTGGTGTAACAGTTGGCTGGAAAGTTATGAACTGTGCCAATACAGCCATAGCTGGATACACTGTCAAGATTACATTGTGGAGCAATAGGCAGAAATGCCATATTTAATAAAAAAAGCAGAGAATCTTCTAATCCATGACTCCAGTGACATTAGTGGGAAGAACCAGGAAAGAACTGACTCCTATACGCATACATTGGCACTATATGTGCAGTGAGCTTGGGAGAGATTTGCTACTAAGCCTTTATTATATGCTGAGAACACTGAGGACAAACAGATAAGCAACAAGTGCAGGCAGTAGATTGAGTAGATGATGAAGACCATGCTGTTCTGAAGTTGACTCTTCGAAGCTTTAGTATTCCATGTATGCATCAAGGAAACCAGAAGAATGTGAGCAATAATGTTCAGCACAACTGTACCAAGAAACTGACAACAGCAACAAAAGAAATTAATTGATCTGCTCTATAGACTGCAATCCCACACGTCCTGTTTTCAGATTTGATCTGGAATCACAAACTGTAACTTGTCCTTCAGCACAGTTTGCTATGTAAGGCATCACAAGGAAAGATTAAATTTAAAAAAGCCCTGCTATTTCATTCTCTCATTGACAATGTAATATTTTATTTATTTTTCTTTCCATATTCTATATCTATAATTTTCCAACATGTTCACTAGTATACTTATATAACCTAATTATTTTCATTAATTTTTATGTTCTTATAGTTTTAATTTATCTTTTATGGCCTTTCTGTGTCTTATAATGCTCAGTTGTCTTATTTTTATTCCTGTATTTTCCTTACCATTTCTATATTCTCTTCCATACATCTTTGACATCCTTTTCTCTAATTTTAGCTGTAGCTTCCAAAACCTCTGGGCCTAATAACCTCTGTAGATCCTAAGTATGTTGCAACTGTTTAATTCTATCTGTATTTTTCTCCTTGGATTATTATTAGTGGGTTTAATACTGATTTCTGATATCAAAAATGACCTTTTATTCTGATATTATAAATCGCTTTTAAGGCATACCTTAGTTTTGTTACTTTGTCAATTCAAAGGTTCTAAAATAAATGGGACATTTATAAATAATATTTATAAGTAATGCAATTGGTATTAATATTTGCTCTATAAATTAGTAATCTACCCTATTTGTTGAAAAGAAAACACATATCCTAGTGTAAGTAGTTTTTGAATGCTCAATCCTAAGTGGGACATCTTTATTACTTTCAAAATACAAGGAATATTGCAAAGGAGGTATTATAAAATTTATCAGAGCCAGAGGTTTCAGAAATGTAATTTTAAATTCATTGTTCTGGATATAGGACTTCCATGTTCTAGATATGAGATAACAAATATGAACTTAAAACAGGTGTGTATGACTTGAAATTTTTTGTAGAAAATAAACTTCATTGTTCTTTTCTGGAAAGAAGATGAATTTAAAAGGCCACACAATACTTTGAGAATTAATTGACCTTAAATGGTTGATTGTAGAGCAGAAGTAATTTTCTTCAGTGTAGTAGTCTCTAGTAAATTGGAGGTGCTACAGTAAATAGTACCATAACTAATTTCAAACAAAAGCCTTTTAAATATCAGTGTGTCTCACACAAAAAAAGAACAGGAACATATGAGAGTTACTAATTGGTTAAAAACAAATCAATTAGGTTTCGTATTTTTTGTAAGTTCAGTGATTTCATGTTTTTTTGTTTTTTTGTTTTTTTTCATGAAAAGGGGGCTTAATTTCCTAAAAAAAAAAAAAAGTGAAATACAGTGACAAGGAAAAAATAAAATATGTCACAATGCCATTTTATACAATGAATAGTGTTGAGATCAAATGAACAGAAGAAGACTATATTAAATATAATCTTCAGATTGCAAGCTGTTTAGTGATTGTGGTTTGCAAGTGGCATAGTTGTTTTGGATAATATATATTCAAGAAAAAACTCTAGATATGTACATTCAAACAGTAGGAATAACAGGTGCCCTTCCAAACAGCTTCTCAAAGTCAGATCTACACTAAATTACCAGCAATAAATACAACAAAAACAAATCTAAAAGCTATATCCCTGATTAATATAGACTCAAAAGTACTAAACAATATAGCTATAACTATTCAGATCTTTAGAATAAAGATAATATGTACATATCTTATATATGGATACCTTCTCACTTTTTATGAGGACATGATGCTTTATTAGAAAATATATAGTGAATGTGAATACTGGTTATAAATATTAACCTACAAATATTACTTTACAACATGTACACAACTCACTGTGCAAGGAGACATAGAGTTGCTGCTTACACAGAGTCTTCACCATTACCTGCCAGCATTTTTGTTATATAATTTTACTCTGCACATTATCAAATGAGAAACATAAACACCCAGCCAGTTACAAATGTTTTCATCTAAATGCTGTCCTGCCTGCAAGCAACGTCAATGCAATGATGGTTAAAAAATAGAAAAAAAATATTGTAGTAACCAACCAGTACCTGATTGAAAATAAGAGTTACTTATCTTATAGGATGAAACTCAGAGTAAACAGTGCTTGGATGACCAACTACCTGAGACTATATCTTCCTAGTACCTATGAAAAAAAAAAAAAAAAAAACACTGCCGGCTATACTAAAACAACACAGCAACATCAAAATTATCATTGAATAACTCCTGATTGCACAATTGTCATTACACAACAAACATAGATCAGAGCCTTGCTCAATGATCATCAGAAAAGTCCCCTTTTGTAGCAGATGAAAACAAATATAGACATCACAAGTTCACAGCAGTTGGGGTCCTAGTGCTGAAGGAGAAGTGAACACATGCTCTAATCACAAATCCAGATGCAATCTCCAATTGATAACCACTTGCAAATGAAAATTTGTTTTCTCCAAGGTGTCTCACTGAGGAGTCAAACTATTCTTGAAGGTAACCTTAATTCTTAGTGGAAGACAGCCAACATCACACAAATTCAATACTATCTTTGACATTTCTATTTTTCCTAATATTATGTCAAGACTTTAGCATTTTTAAATTCTTTTCATATTTCAATATGACTTATTTTAATGAATTTACATTTTCTCTTCCTATCTTTATATATTACATTTATATATAGATATTTATTATGGCTTCTAGTTAAATATTTTCATGGAATTTTTAAACTTTATTTATTTATTTGCCTTGGTGTTTGCCTGGACCTGGAACTACAGACAGTTGTTAGCTGCCATGTGGGTGCTGGGAATCAAACCCGGGTCCTCTGGAAGAGCAGACAGTGCTCTTAACCACTGAGCCATCTCTCCAGCCCCTTCATGGAATTTTTGATTATACAACAACTGTACCTCTTTGTCTCTATCTATTTTATTTTGGTTATTCAGGAGTCTTTCTGTTTTGTGTTTTGTTTCATTATAGTACATTCATTTTGGTTTTATCACAGTATAAAATTGTATGTTTATCATGTTACATATGTTATGTAAATTGTATTTCCTATACTATATTGTTAATTTATGTTTTATTTATTCCTTTAAAATCTGTTTTGTTTTCAAGTAAGAGACATCAATAGGGGAAATGTATATTGGAGGAAAGTTGTGGAGAAACTGTAAGCAGTAAAGAGAAAAGAACCTAATCAGAATATAATATATTAGGGAAAAACTTTTCAATAAAAGAAAAAATAGATGTAAATTATATCTATTTTTTATAAATTTTCACAGATAAACAACAGAGACTGTAGGGTGAAGGGCATGAGATTCTCCTTTTCCTGTAGAGTGGACCAAAGAAAAACAATTAGTGTAATGTTAAGTTTTTGCATAAGATATGATGGTAAATGCACAACATTTGTTCAAGACTTTAAAATAACCATAGCTCATCACAGGAATTCAACATAACACAGTGATTTTTTAGTCCATCTCAGTCAGAGAATGAAACACTATGTACAAAACAAGGCATAGACGGGAGAAAATAATTATCTCTCTAGTGGTAATCTTTGTTATACAGCATGAGTACATTTGTATTTAGTCAGCATCAATACATTGAGATAAAGTGATGGCATGATCACAAATGAATACATCAAAAGGGCTGAGATAGTGATGTTCTAAGAAAGAAACCAATAAACTATATTGTTAACAGATCAGTAAACATCACCAGCTTTGTTCTAAGTTCATGCTATGTATATCTGCCACATTCTAGACTCTCAAATATTTACATATTTAGGCTTGAGTTCTAGGAGAGTATGCCATTTATATTTCTATGTTTTTATAAATATGAGTTATGCTAAGAGTATACTCCATGCATTGGAATGTACACTTTCATAGGACAATGAAGAAACAGAACTCTCAGTCGGAATCCATGCCATACATTTGCACTTCCTTTTGATATCTGAGGCCTTAGCACTGTAGGAATTGAGTATCAACGAGTTTCAGTATTTATCTGACACAATGGAAACTTCAGAAATAAAAAATTCAGTGAAATTAGAATGTATGTCCTGGTAAAACTGAGCTGGAAAGAACAGAATAGAGGAAAGTATTCAGTCTCTGAAAAATATGTGTTTAAGACTCAATAATGACACTCATAAGAAGAAAATTCAAGCAAAATTTACTAGAAATGAACTATTTATGCAAGAAAACGAGAAGCATATATGCAAGATGTACAATGGAATTATACAATCTTTTAGATAAAATAAAGCTTAGCCTCTGAGAAGAGACATACTCACAATAGACTTTACCATCTCTTCTTGAGGCTCTCCTACGAGTTTTTGTTTCAGGGAAAATCACTTGCTTTATTATCTCTTAGAGTCTCTCTTGGGGCTTCTTTAAAAGAATTAACAAAACCCACTACATCTGTTACCAGTACCCTTACAGTCTGCTTAGCCTCAGAGAGCAGGAGAAAGCCCACTCCTGTTTTTGTTATGTTGTTGCTCAAGAACTCAAGTTGTATACAGAGATGAAAATGTTGAGATTCTTGCTGTGTTCTGGTTGTCTGTTAAGCTTTCAAGATCTGCAATGAGTGTTGGGACTATACTGACCTATTCCTCCCAACCCAGGCAGAGCAGAGCCAGGGAAACAAAGCCTGAACTCACTGTCAGCCAGAAATCATTATGGCTGATTACGATCCTCACTGTGTTTTCACTGACAATATTCATTAAGATGTTGGGGCTGCAGCTTAGATTAGCAGATGTAGGCTGTGAATGAGACACAAGTAAAAGCAATTTCATCAAATGGCTCTGGAGTCTTTTTTTTTTAACTTTATTTATTTATTATTTCTTTATTTATTTGCCTTGGTGTTTGCCTGGAACTGGAACTACAGACAGTTGTTAGCTGCCATGTGGGTGCTGGGAATCGAACCCGGGTCCTCTGGAAGAGCAGACGGTGCTCTTAACCGCTGAGCCATCTCTCCAGCCCCGGCTCTGGAGTCTTAATTGACAGCCTGGGTTGAGAACTATTTAGGAAAGTTAACTCTTAGGATGCCTTTTGTATCTGAATTATTAATGAAATGGATTGAAAAAAGATGAAAGAGCTAGCTAGCAATATATCTGAGCCAATGGCCAATCTTCATAAATTTAATTCAAGCTTTCTATGAGTTACTTTGGGATTGCAGGTCCAGATCTTGTGTCAAGTCTGAACCAGAAGTTTCTTAATACAAATGGCACACTAACATGGGTCACATACACTCACAAAAATCCGGAGAAAGATGAAAAAGAATACTAGCGCACAGAATCAACCCAAAAACTGGTCTCGAGTTGTGTCTCTCATGTGAACCATGATACACACATGCCCTGGAATTGTGTGAGATTTTGAGCTACAAAATGGCAGGCTTTTGGAATGCAGTTTCTACTGAAGGCTAATTCTTGAAGTCTCACAGGAGCCTTAATGTAAACAACAAGCTGCATATGATGGATTTACTTTCTGTTTATATAGACAATTGTGGAACAGAGTCAAAGACTGCTACTGAACTGAGCTAATGCTTTTGAGGTATGAATGTACCTGTTTAGGATTGCTGAAACTTAGAGGGGATTCATTCCCAGCTTTCTGAGAAACTACTATACTGCATTCCAAAGTTGCTGATGAAGCTTACACTTCCACCAACAATGGAGGAGTATTCACCTCGCTCAACATCCTCTCCAGCATATTCTGTCATTAGTGTTTTTAATCTTAGCCATTCTGACATGTGTAAGGTGTTACCTCAAGTTTGTTTAGACTTGCCTTTCTCTGATGGCTAAAAATGTTGAGCACTTTTTCTTGTGCCTTTCAACCACTTTTAATTCTTCTGCTTAGAATTCCCTTTTTAGTTCTGAACCTCATTTTTTAAATGGGTTATTAAGGGTTTGAGACTCCAGTTTCTTGAATGCTCTATATGTTTATGAGCTTTTCCTCTGTCCCTTGTAGCAGTGATAAAAACTTTTCCCATTCCGGAGGCTGTCCTTTTGATTTATTGACTGTGTTCTAGCCTTGCAAAACTTCTCTATTTCAGGAAGTCTCACTGATTGTCTGTTGTTCATAGTGTCTGTGGTACTGATGTTATATTTAAAAAATAGTCACCAGTGCCAATGTGTTGGAGGATATTTCCCACTTTGTTTTCTATCAAGTTTAGTGTGGCTGGGTTTGTGTTTAGGTCTTTGATCCACTTGGATTTAAGTTCTGTGTAAAATGATAGGTTTGAATCTCTTTTCATTTTTTCTACACAATACCATTCAGTTATGCCAACACCATTTGTTGAAAATACTAATTTTCTTTCATTGAATACTTTTGGCCTCATTGTCAAAAATCAAATGTTCATAGGTTTGTGGGTTAATGTCTGAGGCTTCAATTCGATTCCACTAATCCACAAGTCTGTTTTTGTTCCAGTACCTAGCTGTTTTTATTACTGTATTTCTATAGTATAATTTGAAGTCATAGATAGTTATGCCTGAGGTTATTTTGTTGAGTAAAATTTTTCTGGCAATCATGGCTTTCCTGTTATTCTTAATGAAATTGAGTATTGTTCTTTCAAGTTCTGTAAAAAATGGTATTGAGATTTTGATGAGAATTACATTGAATTTGTATGATGCTTTTGGTAAGATTGTCAGTTTTACTGTATTGATCCTACCTATCCAGGAATATGGGAGATCTTTCCATTTTCTTATATGTTCTCCAATTTTTTTCTTCAGAGATTTAAAATTTTTTTCCAAAAGATCTGTGTATTCTTTGGTTGTAGTTACACCAAGATTATAATACATGCTAACACATCTACTCGCATGTATTATAAAGGGTGATATCTTGCTTATTTCTTTTTCAGCCCTTTTATATTTAGTATATAAAAAGGCTACTGATTTTTTTTAAATTAATCTTGTAATCTTCTACTTTGCTGAAGTGTTTATCAGCTGTAAAATTTCACTGGTAGAATTTTGTGGGTCACTTATGTATACAATCATATCATGTGCAAATAGAGATAGTTTGACTTCTTCTTTTCCAATTTGTATCCCTTTATCTCCTTGTGTTCTCTAATTGCTTTAGCTAAAACTGCAAGAACTATATTGAAGAGATAAGAGGAGAGGGGACCACTTGTATAGTTCCTGATTATAGTGGGATTGTTTGAGTTTTCCTCCATTTAGTTTAATATTTCCTGACAACTTTTTTGTTAATTGCCTTTATTATATTCTGGTATTTTCCCTTTATTCCTGATCTCTCCAAGGCTTTTTTCATAAATGAGTGTTGGATTTTCTCAAAGGCTTTTTCAGCGTCCAAGGAAAATGTTCATGTGGATTTTTTTTCTTCCATTTGTTTCTATGATGGATGACATTTACAGTTTTTTATATGTTAAACCATTCCTGCATTTCTGGAATGAGTTCTCCTTAATCATGGTTAATAACATTTTTTTTTCTTGGAGATCCATGGAGAGAATAATAATACTTCACTCCAGAATCTTTCTAACTCAGCTTATTTTACAGGGAGCCTATGACCAACCATGAGGTACTTCAGAGCTTCAACCTAGGTGTCCTTACATTGAGAGGGAATATTGTGCATTGCCACACAGTGAGACAAACAACAAGTAAAGCAAAAGTATGTGTCAACCACAAATACCTTGTTTTTCATGAGGGTACTTCTGTGGGTCATTATGCAACAGTCATATACTCACATTGTTATCTCTAGTCAGTTTTGACTGTTTGGAATCAGACCTGAGTGTTATTTCTTGAATTGTCAACTATTATGTGGAAGTGCCCAATGAAACTGAGTAAGGATTTATGTGCCTTTCTAATACAATATACAGATGTACATAGACAAATTCTGAAAAGAAAACAGAGTGGCCTCTCAGTGACACCATAGTGAACATAGAACATAGAGGTGCCAACTTTCCAATTCACCATGTCAGTGTAACTTCACACTGAGTGAAGAAAGGGGTAGCAGGACTGGTGGCCAAAGTGGAAGAGACACTCACTCACAGTGAATACAGTGGTATCAACAGGCAAAATAAAAGACCAAATAATAACTGCAGCAATAAAAACAACATTACTAACCCAGACATACTCTAAAGCCATTGAAAGGCACATTTGGCTGGTGTGAGATGTTTTTTTTTTTTTCTTTGGTCCTTGCCAGTTTTCCATGAAGGATTGAACAGGAAGGTGCTAGATACAATGACTAGTATTCTGAAAAAAAAAAGTTAAAACAAGTAAGCTCAATTTCTTCTAACAACCCAGGAAGAAGAGATTGCTTTGCTGGCATCTACTGCAGTGGCATGGCTGACTCTCACTGGTCCAGGTTATCACACCTAATTATTCCACCTCTGTTGCCAAGACCCCAGTCAGACCCCAGGCGGACTTATGAGAAAGTCATTACCTAAGGGGTTCTCATGGCTTATGAAGAAGGGCTATGAACACATATTTTAAGGAACAAGTTGAAAATGGATTCAACTCACTGAGGCCAGGTTGGCATTTATCTTTTAGAAGCGTCCTGGACCTATACATACCACAAGCATTCATCTGGGTTTTTATCTTAGCCATTATGAGAGGTGTAGGATGGTTTCTCAGATTTATTTTGATGTGCCTTTTCCTTTTTACTAAGAATGTTGAGCAATTCTTTAAATTCTTTTGGTCATTTTAGATTCTGCTGTTGATACTTCTCTGTTTAGTTCTGAAGCCCATTTCTTAATTTATCTGTTTGCTTATGAATTCTTCATATATTTTGGAGATTAGTCGTCTTTCAGATGTGGGGATACTGAAGATCTTTTCTCATTCTCCAGGCTGCTGTTTTGTCGTATTGACAATATTCTTTGCCTTACAAAAGCTTCTCAGTTGCAGAAGGACCTCCTTAGTAATTGTTGTTCCCAGTGTCAGTGCTATTGTTACATTCAGGAGGTGATCTTATGTGCCAATGCACATAGAACTACGTCCTACTTTCTCTTCTATTATTTTCAATGTAAATGGATTTCTGTTGAGGTTTTAGTCTACTTGGATTTAAATTTTGTCAGTTGTATTAATCTGCTTGCAATTCTTTGCACATCAGTATCCAGCTATGTATAAACCATGTGTTGAAGATACGTTTTATTGTTCTTTGTACAGTTTTGGCTTATTTTACTTTTTTTATTGTTTTTTGGAAATCAATATCAAACTTTATATAAAAACAAAATATTCAGAATAGTTAAAAATCTCATACAGTAATAAAATTTCTCTTTTCTCTGAAATACTAGAAACATAAAAATAGAATCTAAAGAACCTCATGCCAGGACAGGCTCACCTAGAAATGAAGAAAGCACATAAGGTCACAGCTAATGTCCACAGATGCACTATGGCCACAAAAAAATTTCTCAAAGCAACCCTCCTACAGTCAAACCAGAAGTTTTGTTTTGCTTTTTGTTTTTGTTTATATTTTTGTTGTGTAGTGTATTTTAAATCTCTTCATTCACCTATCATCTTTCAATTAAAAAGGAATGTTTTTGCTTAAAGTACACTAATGCATGAGTGCATCCCCTGCTTATGCGTCTGGGTTATGAGACCTCGCCCAGGAGGATATTCTCCAAATCCATCCATTTGCCTGTGAATTTTGGGATATCAGAGTTTCTTTCTGCTGAGTAATACTCAATTGTGTAGATGTAGCACAGTTTTTAATCCATTTCTCAGTTGAGGGGCATCTAGGTTGTTTCCAGGTTCTTGCTATTAGGAATAATTTTGCTATGAACATAGTTGAGCTAATGCCATTGGAATAAGATTGTGCATCTTTTGTACATTTACCCAATTGTGTATTGGTGGATCTTTGGAGAGACTGATTTTCAGTTTTCTGAGGAACCACCATACTGCTTTCCAAAGTGGCTGTATAAGTTTACACTCCCACCAACAAGTGTTCCCCTTGTTCCACATCCTATCCAGCATAAGCTGTCATCTGTCTTTTGATCTTAGCCATCTAAAAGGCATAAGGTATTATCTCATAATTGTTTTGATTTGCATTTCTCTGATGTCTAAGGATTTCGAATAATTTGTAAATTGCATTTCAGCCATTTGTGATTCTTTTGTTGAGAATTTCCTTTTTAGCTCTGAAACCCATTTTTTTAAATTGGAATATTTGGAGATTTTGCCTCTAGTGACTTAAGATTTCTATATGCTTTAGGGATCCGTGTAAGGATTTCTGGCATTTAGCAGCCATGTGGTAAATGGGCTAGTCTCATAACCCAACTTGGTTCAGGATGAGAAGAATTCCTGGCTTGTAGTTGCCACATGGTCAATCCAACAATCTACCGTCAGAACATGCTGTGTATAAAGAGCATCTATGCAAATGTGTGCCCAAACATTCTCTTAAAAAGAGCTGCTACATGAACGTGGGTCTCTCTCTATTGCTTCTCTCCCTCATATCTGCTTGGCAACTCCTCTGTTAAACACAAGTGTGGTGTCTGGTAATGTGTGTCTAATTTCATACACAAAACCATCTACCAGTCCTTTGTTACATGTAGGTTTGATGAACATCTTTTCCCATTCTGTAGGCTATTGTTTCGTCTTATTGACTGTATCCTTGCCTCCCAGAAGGGTCTCAGTTTCAGGAGTTCCCATTTATTAATTTTTGTTCTTAATGTCAGTGCTACTGGTGTTATATGTAAGAAGTGTTCACTTTTGCAATTGCATGGAATGGTATTTACCACTTTCTTTACTATCAGGCTCACTGTAGCTAGGTTCATGTTGAGGACTTTCATCCATTTGCATTTGAGATTTTTGCAAGTTGACTTTAGCATTCTTCTATATACCATCCAGGCTTGCTAGTATCATTTATCAAAATACTTTTCATATTTCCGTTGTATATTTTTATCTCATTTTCAAAAGTCAGGTATTTGTTCATTAGTTTGTTTATTAAGGTTGGAGACTTTGATTTGATTCCATTAATACAGAAGTCACTTTTTATGCCAGTACCAGGCTGTTTTTATTACTGAGGCTCTATAGTATAGGTTGAAGTTGGGTATGATGATGCCTCTTGCAATTCTATTATTGGAATTGGTTTTTCTTTTTCTTTTTTTTTTTTTTTTGGTTTTTCCTCTTTTCTACATGAAATTGAGTACTGTTCTTTCAAGGTCAGTAGAAAATTCTGTTGGGCTTTTGATGGGTATTGCATCAAATCTGTAGAAACATTAGGTTAGACTGCCATTTTTACAATGCTGATCCTAATTATCCAAGAGCATAGGAGATCTTTCATTTTCTAATATTCTCTTTAATTTCATTCTACAGTGATTTAACGTTTTTGTCAAACAGGTCTGCCACTTTATGGCTATAGTTAACCCAGGGTGTTTAGTGCTATTTTTACCTATTACAAAGAGTGATGCCATTTTTTAATTATTATTTTTTATTATTATGAATAAAGAAGACACATTTTTTTATCCTTGTATTTCCTTATTCAAGGTCCCTTTCCCCTCCCACCACATCAGGTCATTCTCTCTTCTCCACATCTCCCCATCCCCTCCTATGGGCAGGCGATCCCAAGGTCCCAAGGTCACAAAATTGCTTAGTTCAGCATCCACTCTTGGCAAATCCAGTTTTCATCCCCCAACATCAAGACTGTGTCAGGTGTTCCTCTAGGAGAAGTGGCATTGAAAGGGACAGTCTAAGGTGTTTCAGATCCCAGGCTGTTCGGTGGTTGTCATTTGCAGCTTGGGTATGCTTTGCTTTTTTGTTGTTGTTGTTTAGAGTCCACTAATGAGTGAGTACATCCCCTGCTTATCTTTCTGAGTTTGTGATACCTCACTTGGGAGGATATTCTCCAAATCCATCCATTTGCCTTCAAATTTTAGGATATCATTTTTCCTTACTGCTGAGTAATCCTCCATTGTGTAAATGTATCACAGTTTGTTATTCCATGCTTCAGTTGAGGGACATCTAGGTTTTTTCCATGTTCTTGCTATTACAAATAATGCTGCTATGAACATAGCTGAGTTAATGACTTTGGAGTGTGACTGTGCATCTTTAGGGTATACCCACAGAGTGGTATTGCTGGGTCCTTGGGGAGATTGATTCTCAAATTTCTGAGAAACCATCATACTACGTTCCAATGTGGCTAAAAAAGTTAACACTCCCACCAACAATGGAGGAATGTTCCTCTTGCTCGGCATCCTCTCCACCATAGGCTGTCCTCTGTGTCTTTTATCACAGCTAAACTAACAGATGTCAGGTGGTATCTCAAAGTTGTTTTGATTTGCATTTCTCTGATGGCTAAAGATGATGAGTACTTTTTTCAGGTGCCTTTCAGCCATTCATAATTCTTCTGGTGATAATTTCCTTTTTAGATCTGAACCCCATTTTTTGATTGGGTTATTCAAGCTTTGAACTCAAGATTATTGAGCTCTTTATATAACTTAGAGATCAGTCCTCTATCACTTGAAGTGTTGGTGAAATTTTTTCCATTCTGTAGGCTGTCTTTTTGTCCTATTGACAGTGTCCTTGGCTTTACAGAAGCTTCTCACCTTCAGGAGATCCCACTTATTGATTGTTGATTTTAGTGTCTGTGCCAATGGTGTTATATTTAGGAAGTGCTCACCTATGCCAATTCATAGATGTGTATTTCCCACTTTCTTTTCTATCAAGTGTAAAGTGGCTAGGTTTATGTTGAGGTCTTTGATCCACTTTGATTTGATTTTTCTGCAGGGAGACAGGCTTGGATCTATTTGTGTTTTTCTTCACACTACCAATAAGCTATGCAAACACAATTTGTTAAATATTCTATCTTTTTTCCATTGAATGTTTTGGTCCTCTTTGTCAAAAATCAGGTGTTCATAGGTTTTTGGGTTAATGTCTGGATCCTCAATTCTATTCCATTGATCCACAAGTCTGTTTTCATGCCAGTACCATACCAGGCTGTTTTTATTATTGTAGCTCTATAGTATCACTTGAAGTCAAAGATGGTGATGCCTCCTGAGGTTCTTTAGTTGAGCAAAATTGTTTTGGCAATACTGGACTTTCTGTCATTCCAAATGGAATTGAGTATTGTTCTTTCAAAATCCAAAAATATTGTGTTGGGATTTTGATGGGCAGTGCTTTGGATCTGTAGATGGCTTTTGGTAGAATTGCCATTTTTACTGTGTTGATTCAACTTATCCAGGAACATGGGAGAGATTTCCATTTTCTGATATCCTCTTCAATTTCTTTCTTAAGTGATTTAAAAGTTTTGTCAAATAGATCTGTTATTTCTTTGGTTGTAGTTACTTCAAGGTATTTAATCCTATTTGTAGCTATTATAAAGAATGATGTTGCCCCTATTTCTTTTTAAACAGCTGAAAGTCCATCATACACACCTTTAATCCCAGCAAAGGGGAAGCTGGTAGTGGTGATTTACACCTTTTATTCCAAAACTGCAGAGACAGAGCAACATCTTCTGTTTTTGTGTGTTCAAGGCTACATACTTTTAATCCTATCCTGGTTGGGATAGGGTATATAAGGGTTTGTAGAAATGCAGGGAAATGGAAGCAACTGGGAGAAGTGACTAGGAGAAGCCACTGGCAGAAGTGACAGGCAGAACTGACCAGAGCAAGGCTGAGGAAGTTGCAAGACAGCTAGGTAAGAATTGGCTGTGGTGCTTACTCTCTGATATTTCAGCCTTCTCCTGATATTTGGCTCTGAGTCTCATTCCTGCTATTATACTTGGTGCTCAACTCTGAAGCATGAATTTCACATCCCCAACAAATGCTTCTTACTTGCCAGAACAACATATTACCAGAGAAGTATTTATTGGCTTGTTAGACTATTGAGTTAGCCTCCAGCTTTTGGCAGACTGGGCATCACATATTTCCATTTCACTTTTCTCTGTGTAAGTTTTTTCAGAGAGTGGCCTCTTTCTGCTGATGGATTGCATGTTCTTTCTCTTTCTGAACCACTCCTTGGGCTGCTATCACACTAAGCAGCTGCCATACTTCACAACAATTTGAATTGACTCTAACAACTAAACTGCTAAGTAAAACAATTTTTTTAATGAGGGTAATTTGTTTAGGGACACATTCACTATTTGTTAAAAAAATGTTAAATTCCTGGTCTTGTTGCAATCGGATCACCTGTAGGGACTGGTAAGATATGGTTACTGCTGTTTTGAACCAGGGCCACTTTTACAGTTGAAAATATGGAAGAAGGAAGAGGATAAAATAATAGAACAAAGAAGAAGATTCAGGGGCATAGAAGTCTCCCAAGACCAACTTCTTGGGAAAGGAGAATATTCTGATATTGAAAGGCAATTCCTATGCAGTTCATGCACTCTTGATGTATGCTGCATGACATCTCTAAATGCTTGGGATCAAATAGAAGAAGTAGGAAAGATAACAAATTCATTCACAAAAATAATACAAAACCCAAAGGAAACTTTTACAGACTTTTTTTTTTGTCAGAGATTATCTCTTGCAGTAAATAGGATAGTACTGGATTCAGAAGCAAGTCAAATAATAATCAAATCTCTGGGCATTTGAGAACACTAATACACATTGCAAAAAATCATAAGACCACTCAAAGCAAGTCAGCACCATTAGAGGATTTTATTCATGAAACAATTAATGTAGATTCTTGTGAAGTTAATGATAATTGGGTAGGAGAGGTCCTTTCTAGAGGTATAAAAAAGGCAAAATTTTAAATGCTATAATTATGGAAGATAAGATCATATACAAAGAAATTATAATCAAGGTTTTACCAGAAACAGTGCCTTTGTAAGGAATAATCACAAGAGAATACCCCTCCCTCCTGGAATATGAAGGAAGTGTGGAAAAGGTAGATACTGGACTAATGAATGTTGGTCAACAATGGAGAGACAAGGTGACCTTCTGCCTTCAGGAGTTGCCCAAAGGGGGCTTTCAGAAGTCCCAGTATCCAAAACAGTGTAATCTTACCCTGCTAGAGCAGAGTATGCACCTCCTCAGAACGATTAAAGAAATTAAAATCTATTTTTTTTTAAAAAACATACTACACTAAAGAATAGAAAATCTATAGAAAATGAACAAAACTCTGGAAAAATTGTAAAAAAAAAAAAAAAAAAAACTTGTAGCAAATGTCTATTAATGAACAAAGGCCGAAATTAGAAGTGCAAATAAATGATGTAATTACAGAAGGTGTATTGGACACAGGGGGATGTTTCAATAATTTCACCAGAGTCATGGCATCCAAGTTGGCCCCTTCTGGAGGTAAATGTTCAGTTTTTGGGGATTGGGTCTTTATTCCAAGTAAAACAAAGTACAAAATGGCTTAAGGGTATAGGACCAGAAGGACAAAGAGGAATATTAAAGCCATATGTAGCTAACATTGCTATAGATTTATGGGGATAAGATTTACTACGACAATAGAAATCATAGATTAACATTTCTCCAAGCACAGAAATAAATCACAAACTAACACATGTTTCTGGGATAAATATTAAAAAGTATTATGAGAAACAGTCACAAACTATCCAAGCTTTAGGGAAACAAGGCACAACAGCTGTTGATCTAACAATGATACTTATAGCCCTTCCTTTAAATGGCTAACAGATAAGCCTATATGGATTAATCAATGGCCATTGACAAAAGAGAAATTGCAGGCCTTAGAGCAGCTGGTGCAGGAGTAGTTAAATGCTCAGCATATAGAAGAATCAACAAGCCCTTGGAACTCTCCACTATTTGTCATTATAAAGAAATCTGGAAAGTGAAGAATGGTGACAGATTTAAAAGTAATTCAGCCAATGAGTTCCCTACAGTCTCAAATTCCTTTACCTTCTCTTTTAACAGAAGAATGGCACATTACAGCTATTGATTTAAAAGATTATTATTATTGTTGTTGTTATTATTATTATTTATTGCGGTAAAAACTCGCCATGAGATATGTTTTAAGTGAGGTTTATTTTGTGAGAATCACTTACAAAACAGAGAAGGTTTTAGGAGAAATTTAAGCTGCCACACTAAACAGAGAAGGTTTTAGGAGAAATTTAACATGCCACACTCTCCCGCTGCCGGCCCGGAGCTCTGCCTCTGCGAACTGGAAGACCCACCACTTCACGAGAGCTCTGCATGAGAGAATGTGTTTGCCTGCATCCTGTCTCTCTCTAGGTGTTGTCCAAATCCCATTCTCAGTGACCACACCCCTCTCAGCTTCTGCATTCAGCTGCAACTCACTCACATGTACAGTTCCTGATTTCCCACTACAATTATTATTATTATTATTTTGAAAATAGCAAGAGGATTTATTGTGTCTGTACAGGAGGGCTTCCTACCTGCCTTGGGAGCAAGGGAATAGCAGGGATTAACAATCTCATATCTCTTTTAAAGGCTAAGTCCATAAAATCACCATAGCAAGTGGGGCAATACATGATTGGTCATTTTAAATGTCATACTTTAAAGTCATAAGGGTGCTCACAATAGTCATGGGGTTGCCTTAAGATCAGCTGATTAGGGGTTTTTACAACTGGGTGTTGGTCACCGCTATTCTGCTTGGAACTTCTGGTATTTTATGTCCTATCTGAGTTGATTACGGCTATCTGGGTTGGGTAACTTTGATTCCTGGGGCAGACTTTCAGACTTTTAGTTCCTTGTTCTCATGGATGATGCTCTGCTGAATACCTGAACTGAATGCCTGGGTCAAGCACTAGAACCTAGGGTCCTTTAATCCCCCATTTTCTTTTTGGGTACTGTCTCAATCATGAGAATCTGGCATGGAAGAAGTCTATCTAGAAGATGGACTTGTGCCTCACCCCTGCAAGCCCAAACTGATCTGCAAGGTCTCAATAGAGCAGCTGGGACCTGACTTGCAAAGCCAACTCTATGTTGTAAGTGCCTTTGGCCTCCACAAAAAAATTTTTCTCCTATGCCAGGTTTCCTTTTGAACTTAGCATTTCCAACTGTTATGGAAATAACGGGCATAGTTTCTCTTTATTACTGCTTCAAGCTGACATTGGTGCATTTTTGTTAGGACCCCAAATGGCTGAAAAGCTAGTAAAGGAACTAGGCTCCAGGGCTTCTGTCAGGAGTACATAGCTGTCTGATCCAGTAGCTGAGAGACAGGAAACAACCCACATCAGTGGAACTGGTTCACAGGCTTGCAGACAGTCCAGAGCTCCTAGTCAAGTGGAAATCTGTTGAGATATGTTAAAACTGAGAACAAAAATTAGAATTTAAATCTTGGTTCCAGTCTTAGTAATTTGGGAAGGGCAGGAGTCCCCAAGTCAGAAGAGAAAAGTACCATCCTTAGGAACAGACAGGTGGGAAAAACTTAGGCTGTACTTATCTGGAATCTTTTTGGCCTCTGTGAAGTGGATCAAAATTCTATGATTCTCTTAAGCTCACACAAATTGCAAAAAGACATAAGAATTTTAGTTATATGATTATTTCCAATCAGGCTTTATAAAATGAGCTTGAAAACTGGCTATCTCCTTGCAGAAGGATCTGGTTGTCTGGTTCTACCAAGCTGAAAGACTGTATTTTTACAATACCCTTTAAAGAACAAGATAAAGAAAAATTTGCCTTTACAATGCTCACTTTTAATAATTCTCAGCCTGTAAAGAGGTATCAGTGGAGGGTCCTCCCTCTAGGAATGATGAATAGCCTTATGCTATGTCAGAATTTTGTACAAAAGCCAATAGAAAAATTCACAACAAATTCCCCAAATCCATAATATACTATTATATGAATGAAATCCTATTGGCAGATTAAAACATTGATACTCTAGAAAAAATGTTTGAGGAAGTGAGTGTGGTGGAATGTTGTTTGTATGCTGTAAATAAAGGACTGTTTTGGCCAATGCACAGCACCGTAGAAGTGGGTAGAGAATCAGAGGACAGACAGGTAAAAGGAGGGTGGAATTACACAATTACCATCTGACCCTCAAAGGAGTAACATACAAGAGATTCAGGTGAGCCATTGTTTGGGACACATGGAAGGTAGATTAGTAGAAATAGGCTGATTTAAGTTGAAAGAGCTAGCTAGTAATGTGCTTAAGACATGGGCCAAACAGCATGAAGTTAATATAATTGTCTGATCCATTTCTTTGGGGGACAAAAGCTGCCCCAGACCAGGTTTCAAACCTCTGGGCCCAAAAGGGTCAGGGCAAACCTTCTACAACAGATGGCATCCCAACGTGGGTTGAGCAACCCCATAAAGCCTAAGAAAGTTTAAAAAGCTTAAAAACCATTCTAAATCACTGAAACAGTGCCAAAAGCAGCTTTCTATATTGCATATTTGAATTGATTTGTGATACATAGACGGTCCGGTGTTCAGAAATTTAAAAATGGCATGTTCATGGCACAGAGCTTGAAGCCATATGTTTCTCAAAAGGCTTGGCATCAGTGTGATTAATTTAAGGTGTCTGCTTATATTGAACAGAAAGGAAACAGTTAAAAACGTTTTTTCTGGTAGCAGCATTTTCTGAGTCTGCTCCGGTTGCCTGCAGCAGTAGAGACACAGTGAGCACCTCTGTCATACTGAAAAGCCACCAAAAGGGGCAGAGTCAGCAATTAAAGTGATACCAACATTTCAAAAGCTCTTTGGGTTAGAAATTAATTAAGAATTATCAATAAAACAGATTTAGACTCACAAAACTTCTAAACAGGATACAATGTATGTAGAATGCACATAAGCTTCAGAGGAAAAAAAAAGGGTAAAGAAAGCACTTTAAGAAAGAGAAATTGGAAATAAAGATAAAAGGCCACATGAAGATGGCAAATAAACAGAGTCTGGATTATGGTTATTGTGTTTTCCTTTAATTTTTTAACAATTTATGAACTAATGGCAGAAAGATGGTTGATTGCTAAGGCTGCTAATTTGGACAAACATATATTTTAAAAATATCTTGACTTTGAAATTGGTTTATAAAAATATGTTGCTTGGGTAAAAAATTTTTGCTTTTGTCTCCACAGAAGATCAAAACCTGTGGATTGGTTCTAGGCAAATGTGGTTTCATTTGTCAAGGCCACCTGAACATTCTCAGCTTCCAAGATGGCCAGGTGAGCTGATCCAGCTTCAAGACCCCATGAGATCAACAATGTCCTTTGACAGAAGGAAGTAGTAAAAGAAAGAAAGCAACATCTAATTTCCCCAAAATATTACTTATTAATGTTTGTTTTCATTGTAAATGGTTAATGGTCATAGCTAAACTCTTTAAAAAAAAAGGGGGGGGGAGAATATGATATAGGAATAATTAGAAAAGATAAGTGGATTTTGGTTTATTGATATAATCTTAAGGTCAAATTTGTTATGCTGAATGTATTTTTCTACAGTTGATTAAGGTATGATACTGATGTAACTCATTTAAAATTGTAATGTGTAATTGAGAAATGTAGGTTAATAGTTATCTATGATAACCAAACTTATATTCATGTTAGTTAGGTTTTTGTAGGTATACAAAGATATATTTCAATTAGGTAGGTAGTCTTCAAACACTTCAAAGACATGCAGAATATGGCATCTAAATTATTTTAAGAAATTGGACTTTTCTGGACAGTGAGACAGGGCTGCTCCTGACAGCACCAATGTATTTCAGGAAAGTGATGGGCACTGAATCAACTTCATGTGGAATTTACTTTGTGGCAACAATTAGACACTGGACAAGAAACTGATCTGGTATTGACTGTGTGATAGTATGCTGTATAAACTGGACATGCAGGGTCCATAGGAAAATGACCTCTGAACTTTGGCAGAAAAAGTCAAGATGGTCCTTCAGGTTCTTGTTTTACAGGAAAAATTGCCAGGCATTCTTCTGGAAACAAGGAGAAGCGACTGACAGACTGTGACAATTTCTTGCATCACTGAAATGTATGCCAGAGACTTTGGGCCCTAAAGGCTGAAGATCGTGCCACAACGTTAAAAAGGAACTTTGCTTTGGGTGACACTCCAGGCAGACAAGTGTCATCTCTATCAACTTCTAGACTTTGGAAGTTGCTTCCACTTCCTGTTTATTTGCATAATATATCCTTCTGTGGTCTTTGATATGGTTGAAGGTTTAATAATTATAGGTATAGTTCTTTTTAGTTTAAAAGGTATATTAGATATGAAACTTTAGACTCACAATGATAAGGTAGATAATGGAATATTCTCTTTAATTTTGTGCACACAAATAGACTGGGTATTGGGACTATAATTCTTGCTTGAGAGCTGTTCTGGTGTAATTTTGCTATATGGAAATTGAAACCTTCCTTTTTGATTAGACAGAAAAAAGAAAGTATAGTGGAATGGTCTCTGTATGCTGTAAATAAAGGACTATTTTGGCCTATGCACAACACCATAGAAGTGGGTGGAGAATCAGAGAACAGACAGGTAGAAGAAGGGTGGAGTTATACAGTTGCCATCTGACACTTGAAGGAGGAACATGTAAGAAACAGGTGAGACATGAGTTGGGCCACGTGGCAGGTAGATTAGTAGAAATAGGTTGATTTAAGATGAAAGAGCTAGCTAGTAATGTGCTTAAGACATGGGCCAAACAATATGAAGTTAATATAAGCATCTGAACTATTTCTTTGGGGGACAAAAGCTGTCTCAGACCAGGTTCCAAACCTCCCGTCCCAAAAGGGCCCCGGTAAGCCTTCTACAACAGAAGAGAAAAAGGTTTTGCCTGCTTGTGGATTATAAATCCCCCCTGAAAAAATGCAAAGGGGAGATTCTATTATTTTTTTTAGGTTATAAAATAGACCTTCAAAAAAGTTAGACCCCAAAGTGTACAAATCAGGAGAGATAGAATAAAGACTTAAATGATTTTCAGAAATTACTAGGAGACATTGCCAATTTATGACCCACTATTGCAATAAAAAATGATAAACTGGACAATTTGTTTAAAACCTTAATGATGACAAGGACTTAAATAGTAAGAGAATTGTCTCCTGAAGCTGAGAGAGAATGGGATTTGGTAGAGAAGAAATTAGATGATGCAAATGTGGATCATGTGGATCCAGAACTTAATTGCATTCTAGTTATCTTGCCTTCTAAATATTTCTCTATGGGAATTTTAATGCAAAGAGTAAATGTTATATTGGAATAGATATTTCTACCACATAATCTGAGTAAAAAATTAAAGACATATGTGGAAAAGATTTTTGAATTGATTTTTAAAAGAAAATTAAAATTTTGTCAATTGACAGGAAAGGACCCAGCAGAAATTGTTGTACATTTAACTAATGAAGCAATTCACCAACTATAAGTAGAAAGTGAACATTGGCAAAGAGCCTGCAATAATTTTTTGAGAGATATTAATAACCTCAAAGCAAAAGAGTTGAATTTTTAAAGCCAACTAATTGGATTCTTCCTCATATTGTGTGAGATAAAACAATTACTGAAGTCCCTACATTTCATACCAATGCAAAAAAATCAGGAAAAACAGGTTACAAATTAGAAAATATAAGTAAAGTGACTCAAAGCCCTTATAGTTCAAAAGTCAGAATTATATGCTATTGTGATGATATTAATGGATTTACCCAAGCTCTCAATGTAGACAATGACTCTCAGTATGCAGAGTCATTTTTTACATTGAAAGTGCTAATTTTATTAATGAGTCAGAAGTAACTTTATTATTTATTCAGTTACAAGAAATAATAAGGAATAGGGATCCTCCTGTCTATATAATACACATGCAATCCCAAACAAGTCTGCCATGTGCTTTAATACCAGGTAATGATGATACTAATAAATTATTAATAGAAAATGTGCTAGAGACCTCAGAGTTTCAAAAAAGAAACCATATCGGGGGATGGAGAGATGGCTCAGCAGTTAAGAGCACTGTCTGCTCTTCCAGAGGACCCGGGTTCGATTCCCAGCACCTACATGGCAGCTAACAACTGTCTGTAGTTCCAGTTCCAGGCAAACACCAAGGCAAATAAATAAATAAATAATAAATAAATAAAGTTTTTTTTTTTTTTAAAAAAACATGTCAATAGTAAAGGACTGAAAAAAGATTTCTCTGTCACTTGGCATCAAGCCAAAGATATTGTAAAAAGATGTCCCACTTGTTTCTTTTATAACCAAAAGGTATGAGTACCATCAAAATTAATAAAGAATCTATTTGAACCAGAAAAACTTTACAAAAATAAGAACTGATGACTCATCTACTCATACTACATTTCTTACAAGTTGTAAGAAAAGACAAAGAGTTGAGGCAGGTTTTTGTTTGTATCTTTATAGAAAGCCTGAAATACCCATCTTTAAGAAGTTGAAAGACCTTGCACATCTAAATATACACAACAGAAGAGGGATTATCCAGAAAAATTCAGAAACAGAAAATATTGCATCTATTTGTACCAATATACTCTATGTGGTAAAATCTTTCTTTTTAACCACTATCTTACAAAATAAGTTGAAGTTCCAGTTAAATTATAAATTAAATCTGGCTTTGGTGCTGGACTGTGGCTCTCTCGTTCTCTAAACCAATGCTTACTTGTGAAAGGAAAAGGCAGTTATCTCTGTATCATATTAGAAGAACCACCTGATATGGGACACAAAGACTAAAAAGAAGGGACAGTTTTAGTATCACTAATCCTATTCTGAATAATAATGTATGAATTTAGCTTTCTGTATATTGTGTTGAGTTTTAGTCTCTTATCAGTTTTCTTTAGTGACCCATGACAATGCCTAATTGTGAACTGGAAGTATCCAAAATGAATATGGGGCCCCACAATGAGGATATCACATGAAATATGACAAAGACATCAGGCTGGCAAACACCAACTAAAGATCAGATTTGGACTACAAATTGCTCAGGACATTTTCAACATGGGTAGCTGAGACAAACCGGCTTCTCTGAGTACTCTAGGCATGATCTGAGACAAGCTGCACACTTTTCTGTTATGCAGAGACTGGATAACAAATAATACGGCTACATATTTCAAGGATTTGACAATCAATCACACTTTTCTTTTCAGGATCCCCTAAGGATGACCTTGATCCCCAGACAGCAGGAAGTATATTTAAGAACATGATGCCCACATTCCTAAAAGGTGGGGTGGTTTGTTTTTGGTCTTTTAATGGGTTATGAAAGATTGTCCTTGTTAGGGTATTTGATTAAAAATTGTTATTGTTCATGGTTAGGAAAAAGCTATACAAGAAAGATTAGACAGCATTCTTGTAAAAAAAAAAAAAAAAAAAAAAAAAAAGAGCACTTCACTGCTGTGGTGTAGACCACTGCCTGCCTACAACACAGTTTGGAAAGCAGCAGCAGGGAAACAGTTGGGTCCCTTGGTTCTGGGCACATGCCTCAGAGGTAAGAAACTTGGCTTCAGAGGGGAACACAGTCTGCACAGAACAGGACTGGCATAATAGCAGCAAGGAAACAGTGGAGTTTCTAAAAGCACAGCTGAGAGGTCAGAGGTCAGAAGGTCACTTCCACCACCTGAACCCAGGGCCCTGATATGGCTTCTTGGCTTCAATGCAGAACACAGTACACTCAGTACACAGTTGGTGTAATAGCAGTGGGGGAACAGCCAGGTCCCTGGTGCACAGCTGAGAAGTGAGAGTATAAGAGGTGATGACTGTGACTTCACAAGAACAGCTGAATGCATAGCTGATTAAGAGCTCAGAGCCTTAAGATCCCTCAGACCAGCAACTTACTAGGAGACAAACAAGAGGTAGCCAAGATAGAATTGGAGAAACAATGTGCAGACAGCAGTGTAAGAATATATTCAACAATACAAAGGTCAACAAGACACCACCAGAATCCAGTGGTTCTCTAGCTTCAAGACCTGAACATAACAAAGAAGGAACAGAAGAAAACGAGTGTAAAAACAGGTTTATGAAACTAATAGAAGCCTAAAAACATGATATAAAAAAACTTCCTTAAAGAAATAGAAGAAAATATAAACAGAAAATTAGAAGAGACGAACAAAGCCCTAAAAGAAAATTAAAAAAATCAAAGAAGAAGAAACAAACAGGTGAAAAAAAATTAACAAGAATTAAAAACTGAAACACAAGCAATAAAGAAGGCATAAACAGAGACAAAACTAGAAATAGAAAACATGAAAAAATGAAACCTGAAACTACAGATTCATGCATAGCCAACTGTAGTGGGACATCTGAAGTTATGTAAAAAAACCGCACTGGAGTGCTGAGCCGGGCGGAGTCAGTCATCTGGGGGAAATGATGAAAGAGCGCCGTGCCAGAAGATGAAAGCATCGCATCACTAGACAAGTAACATAAAAAAAAGATTGGCTGGCTGGGGCTGCTCTTGCTCTGTTGAGCAAATGGTTTCACAGATCGCTCTTGTTCTGCACGGTTAAGATTGTTTTAGTTTTCTATGGTTGGGACTGTTTTTGCTCCTTGTGGTGCAGATCGTTTGTGCTCTTTAAGGTCTTGTTTTTTGTTTTTTTGTCTTTCTCTTACTTTTTCTCCTTCTCCCCTAAAACAATCCCTGTTATATAAGTAACTTTTAAATAAAAATCCTTAACATATATTTCTTGGTGGGTTAGTACCGTGATAATTGGCAGCCCAACATGGGGCTGACTCCACGGAACCCAGCTGGGTTCCTCAACCTCGGAGTGAGCAGCTATTTTGGTTTTGAGACTTGCTCCCAGCCACGTGGAGATCTGAGCTTAAAAACAAAGGCTACACAAAAAAATCCCTTTGGATACCTTTACTGCTGCTGCTGATTGCAATTGTAACATCTACTGGCCATAAGTCCTAATTACATCTAAATAAGATAATTTTTTTTCTTCTTTTTCAAAATGTCTGACCAAATAAATGTTCAAAATTTTACCCATTTTTTCACAATGGTAATAAAAAATTATTTTCAAAATTATACATTTAGAGGCTAACTCAACCCAAGAGTTGTTTTGCGTTTTTGTGTAATAATATACTTCATACCTACCTATTTTAAAAAATCCCAGCATAGAAATAAACACATTCCCCATAGGGGGTATAAGGCTAAGATGTGTGACATAGATGAACATATTAAGACAATTAAAAAGCTCATTGGCTCCATAGAGGAGAGGTCTACATTAATTAAAAAATATAAAGCTTATATTAATTAAAAATTTTAAAAACTAAATCAAAAAATACTGAAACACATAGATATAAAAAATAAAAAAATTTTCCACTCTATAAAATTGTTTAAAAAGTCATTTATAAAAGACTTTAAAACATTAAAACAGACCATTACTGCTAAGTTACAAGATCATAAGAGTCATATAAAGATTTTTAAAAAAAGATTTTGAAACATCTACTCAAGACAACCCAGAGCCCCCTCTTAAAAGGTGCTACAGTAGGGAAGGTGCCCCACCTAGAGTAGTTACAATGAAGAGACTACCCCCTACTACTCCAACTCTGTTCCCAGTTGTGATAGAGACCAAAAAACCACAATCACGTAAAAGGGCTTCAGACAACATAAGATATACTTATAAACCTATCCACATAAAAGATCTAAAAACAATAAAAAAGCCATAGTGACATATGGCATACAATCGTCTTTTATAAAACAATACATAAATTCATGGTCAACACAATATCAGATAATTCCTAATGACTAAAAAAATTTGACAACCACAGTGTTAAACAATAGTAAAAGCTTACAATAAAAAATTAGTTTAAAAAAAAGGCTAAAGCCTTAAAATCTCAAGATCAAACTAACAATGTTACCATCTCCAAAGACCAAATCCTTAAAAAAGGCCAGTTTGCTGATATATCAATTCAGGCTACTTATAAAGACCATGCTCTGTTGCTGTGCCCTACTGCTGCCTTAAATGCTTAAAAAAGGATTTTAGACCCAAGACAAAAATTGAGTCATATACTCAGATTAAACAAGGTCCAAAAGAGTCTTATACAAACTTTTTACAAAAGTTGACTCAAGCTATAAATAAAACAGTGTCAGCTTCAAAAGTTCAAAAACATTTGATACTCTCTTTGGCCTTTGATAATACTAATATAACATATAAAAAAATGATCATGCCATTAAAAATCAAAAGTACACCCATAAAAAATAGATTCAAATTACAATTAATATTAAATATCTACACTCTAATAAAAAAATTAAATAAGACAAGCCATTGCTAATGTTATGATGAGAAATCAAAACATTATTTGTTTCAATTGCAATAAGCCAGGCCATATAAAAAAATTATAGACAAGACATATATAAAAATTATCCCAATCCCCAAAATAACTTAAACAAAAAGCCACTACCTCCTTGACTATATAAAAAATATAGCAAAGACAGACATTAGACAAATAAATATAGATCTATAAGAGACATAGATGACAAGCTTTTAACATCAAAAAACACAACTCAGGGCTTCCCCCGGGAAGCCCCCAAGAGTCAAACCTCCAAGCCAAAAAAAGTTCAGTCACACCCAGTCACAATAAAAAAACAGTTTCCTCAAGACAAATAATAAATCCCAAGCCTAAAATAATTGACCATATAGCCATAGACAATAGATCGCCATTACAAAAAAGATAA
>PVIH01018364.1:0-38777 GCA_004025045.1 Sigmodon hispidus | reverse complement strand
AGGTGTAATTCGATGAACAGCAAAGCGACCCTTGGTATCATAGATCAGGCGGAAATTCTCTCCAGTCTTGTCAATGCTGATAACATCCATAAAGCCAGCAGGGTAGGTTATATCGGTCCTGACTTTGCCATCAATCTTAATGAATCGCTGCATGCAAATCTTTTTAACTTCATCTCCAGTCAGGGCATACTTAAGCCTGCATAATTCTTTTCTTTAAAACAACAACAGCCCCCTCAAAAAAACCTAAAAGTGTGTGTGTGTGTGTGTGTGTGTGTGTGTGTGTGTGTGTGTGTGTGCAGGTTTGCACATGCACAGAAAGACATCTCACTAAACCTAAAGGCTGGCCATTTTGTAAGGTAGGCTGGTGGCCAGCAGACCCCAGCAATCCCCCTGTTTTCATGACCACCTCCCAGAAGGGTGTTTACAGGCATATACATGGCAACAACTGCCTTTTTACAAGGGCCTAGGGATCCAAACTCAGGTCTCATAATTGCACAACTTTCAGTGTGCCTTTTCTGCAGGTCTCTATGTCTCAATGCTCAGAGAGTCACAGTACTGTATTCAGGAAACCATTCAAGAAAAATACCCAGCAGGCAGACTGGGGGCGAGGGGCGCTAGCTTTCTACAGTGGAAATATTCTGTTCTCTACTGACCCACTGGAAGCTGCTGGCCACAGATGACTTGTTAAACACTTAAATTTGGCTAGTGTGGCCAAGGAACTCACTTTTTAGTTTTATTTGCTTCAAACAACCTTTACTTCACAGAATCACCCATACATAGTGGCTATGACCTATGCTTTTTGAATTCAGAAAATAAGCTTTGGCAGTCTGCTTCAAAGGTATCAAGTGGTCAAGGGAGCATGCCCCGCTGTTCAAGAAATCTTCCTCTTAGCCCAGTGATGGAACCCACAGCTTACTCTCTAGGTTGAAGAAAAAAACTACTCAAAATGCATTTCAAGTCTCATAACCCGGTCACCAACTTGCCTGGGGACTCAATCAGAAAGTTCAGTGCAGATCTATCTCCCACCCTTCATTACTCTCTCTGTGTGCCAAACCCAGCTTCCTAAACAGCTGTACACTGAAGCTTCTCCCCAGCCTGTCTGAGGGATTTATTGCTGGGAATGCATCTGAGCTTATTTTCTGAATTCAAGTCTCCAAGCCCTTCCTTCCTTTTCTTGTTTGTTTTAGCAAGTTTTATTCATCTGCTTTACCCTTTTCTTTTTACCTCAGGGTCTATAAATTTCACTGGGATCAAACAACCAGAAGAAACTATCTGCTTTCACAGGGCTCCCGCTGTGTGCACAGATCTCATTAGTAACTCCTGCCAGTTGACCTGACCCGGGACTCCCATTATTCCTGAATCTTACCTTACTCAGCCAGTGACACATGGCAATTAGAGCAGAGGAGGAGTAGTAAGAGGAAGAGAGGGAGGAGAAGCATAAGAAGAAAAAGAAAAAGCAGAAGCAGAAAGAGACTGCTGGCCACTTTCTAGGTTTTTTTTGCTGCTTGTTGTAGGTGAGAGAACTGAAGCCTTGTGGGTGAAAATGACCCACCCAAGGTCTCACAGAGCTGGAACCAACCCACTCTCAAATACATGCTTTCTTACACTATACTATGTGCCCAGAGATGCTAATTTTGGAATTTTAGTGAAAATACTATTTAATTTTTTATGTCTTGGGTTTCCCTCTTATTCAGTACCATTTTTTTAAAAAAAAATTATTTATTTTGTATGCACATTCCATAAGAGGGCACCAGATCTCATTAAAGATGGTTGTGATCCACCATGTGGTTGCTTGGAATTGAACTCTGGACCTCTGGAAGAACAGACAGTGCTCTTAACCTCTGAGCCATCTTTCCAGCCCCTGTTTTAAGTTTCAAGAAGACCTGTATTAGTGCATAGTCTTTGCTAAAACAAAATATCTGATGGTATTTTGTAAAAAAAAATGAGGTCAGTTTGACTTGGAGTTTTAGAAGCCAAAGTTAATACCCAAGTGTTTAGCAATACTACCTATATTTCTTGACCATGTTCAGTGTTCTCAGTACCTTGTATATGCTTGTTCATGGATTCCTGTTTCTCCTTAGAAGTCATATGATACCAAACAGCTAGGATATGTTGAAGAAATAATTCACTATAGATTGTCATCACTGTATGACCATCACAATGTCTGGTTTTCAATCCATGTGGTGAGAAACTTTTCTTTTTTTTTCATTATCTTTTTTTATGAATAAAGTCATATTTTTTATCCATGTATCCCCTTGCTCAAACTCCCTTCCCTCTCCCACCCCTCCCAGTCACTCACTCTTCTCCTCATCTCCTTATCTCCTCCCCAGCAAGGGCAGGAGGTCCCAAGGTCCCTAGGTGGCTTAGTTCAGCATCCACTCCAGGCAGATCCACTTTCCTCACCCCAACATCAAGAATGGGTCAGGTGTTCCTCTGAAGGGAATGCGCTCCAAGGTGCTGGTCCAAGGTGCTTCAGATCCCAAGCTGTCCAGTGGTTGTGATTTGCAGCTTGGGATCTTTTCTATAGTTACTATAGTGCCTCCTCTGTTAACTTCACTGCCTTCAGGGAATCAGACTCATTGATGGCTTCCATCACATGGTTCCTGCTTGTCAAGATCCTGACTATGGTGGAAAGGGGCATGCCTAACCTAGTAGCAATAACCACCCCTGGCTTTCCTCTTTATCATTTTTTAATCACTGTTGGTTCATTGCCAGGTCACACACTCATCATGGGCCTCTCACAGGCAGTGTTAACACTAGCTCTTGAATGATTAGGGGCCACAATGAGCAAAATAATACGAGATTAAGTTCAGAGCAAAAGAAGGTTATGCAATTTCAAGGCATGGAAAATATGAGGTCACCAAGGCTTCTGAAAGTGTAACATGGCAGACTCACAGAAACGTTCATATGGGTAGAAGGAGCATACGCTAACAAACTGATGGATAGCACAGGACAATAAGCACAGAAGTCAGAAACGGTCATGTTACTATTGTCAGGTATCACACGGGACATGGTTCTGTGGTTTTGTATGAGCAACAGAGTCATCCTGCAGAATACTTCCTAGCCTGTGAGTGACACACTGTACTGTGACTGCTATGGAATCTTTAGGTGACAGGAAGCTTCAGACTCCTTTATGGTCTTATGAAACTACTATCACAGAATGATTTGCTATTGACAGAAATATCTCACTGAGCATGTTATCGACATCTGACAGGTGAAGAGACTCAAGCAGGGAGAAGTTGAGTGTCTTGTAAAAGCTAGTGGATGCAGAGTATTGAATCCAAGAAGCCTCATAATCTGCCCTTGAGAGCCCTTTCAGAAAGGAACTGCTGTCTCTGCCTTTCCCCTCCTTCCCAAGGCAGGGTAGTTCTAGATCAGGAATACCGGCCTGCCAGTGGAAGGAAGAGAAGAAATGGGATGAGGGGATATTTTGGGTTAGACCTGAAATATTTGAGCATGTTGATGAGTGAAAAGGCTAACATCAGAGAGTTCTGTCTCCATTTCCTCCAGATCTCCCTATTCTCCTTGTCATCATTCTTGATAATGAGCTGTTGTTGCTACTGAAAGAAATCTTCCTGCTGACAATGAGACCTCGCTGAACTGCTCCTTTTGTTCCCTCCTTATCCTTCCCATAGAAACTTGAATGACATGATAGCCACTCAGCACTGTATCAGTTTCTTTTCTCATGGCTGTAACCCTGACAAAAAGAAATGATAGGGAGGGGAGGTTTATTCTGGTTGACAATTTAAGAAAGAATAGACTTCATCATGTGAGAAAGGCATGGTGACAGGAGCATGTGGTGGTTGGTCATACTGCATTGCAGCAAGGACCTGGAAGCTGAGAAAGATGAATGTTGTTGCTGAACCCCTTTCTCCTTTTTCTTCAATCCAGGGTTCCAGCCCATGGAATGATGCTCCTACAGTTAAAGTGGCTTCTCACCTGCATTAATCCAGTCTAGAACTCCCTCACATACATGACCAAATGTTCATGTCCTAAATGACTCTAGATTCTGTCTATTCGACAGTCACAATCATATGACAGGAAAGCAAGATTCAACTCAATCCAAACATGCTTCATTAGGATCTACTCAATTCAATACTCCATCAGGATTTACTCAATTTGAACATCTGCCATCAAGATCAAATCAATTCAAAATTCGATCATCAGGATCTACTTAGTTCAAATACCCACCAAAGATCAACTCAATTTAAACTTCTACAACTAGAATCTACTCAATTTAAATACCCATCATCAAGGTCAACTCAATTCCGACTTCTATCATCAGCTCAGTTCGAACATCCACCATCAGGATGCCCCACAGGTACTGAGATTGTCCTCTCCTGGAATCACACTTCTCTACAGAGAAAATTGAGACAAAGACCAAATGTAGAATGCTTCCCATGAGAGCCAAAAGTAACAAAAGTATAAAATAATATAACATGTAATGGTAAGTTTAGAACTACATAAGGGAAGAGGTTTTTTTTTTTTTGAATACTAGCTTTAAACTATTTTAATCTTTAAAAATTATTTATTAAAAAAGTTTTATTTTAGACTTAGACTGTATGAATGTTTTGCCCCCATGAATATAGGTGTACTGTATATGTACCTGATGCCCACAGAGGTTAGAAGAGGTTGTTGGATCACCTGAAACTGGAGTTATGGGTGGCTGAGTACCCACTGTGTACCCACTGGGAACTGAATCCAGGAATTCTGAAAAAAAAAAAAACCAGCAAGCACTCTTAACCATTGAGGTATCTTTCCAGCCCCTATTTATTGTTAATTTTTTTAAAAAATTAATTACACGTATGTGTGTACCTTTGACAGCAGGTACCAGTAGAGGCCAAAAGAGGGCACCAGAGCTCCCAAAGCTGAAGTTCCAGTGACTGTGAGTGTTCAGATAATGGATGCTGGCAACTAGGCTCTCGGTGCTGCAAAATGACAGTGATCTTCCCATAAGTCAAGTTGGGAGAGAAGTACTGGGCAAACCCACATATCATTTCATTCATGAGCTGAGGTCCAGATGTGTCTACATTCTCATGCCAGAGCTGAGCTATCCCAGCACAGTGAAAGCCAGTTGGCCCTCAGACAATGCCTCCATGGTCTGTGGATGCTCTGCCTGGCATACATCTAGTGGAACTGGGGGTTACTAATGAGGTGTAAGATACTAATACAGAGTGGGAGGATACTTTCCAGTCATATTTCAGAGAAGTGGGGAGTGGAGGGAAAGGAGGAAGAGGAGGGGAGAGGACAGAGAAAAGATCAGAGAGGAAAGGGGAAGAGAAGCCTGAGAAGGTGCAGAGGCCATGCTCATCATTGTAACATGGCCTTTGCTGTGTCTCTGGAGACATTTCTGAAAAATATTTTTAAACTTTTTTATTTTGTATTTATTTATTTTTATTAATTTACCTTGATGTTTGCTTGGAATTGGGAACTGGAAAACTACAGACAGTTGTGAGCTGTCATGTGGGTTCTGGGAATTGAACCCCAGTCCTCTGGAAGAATAGTCAGTGCTTTTAACCACTGAGCCATCTCTCTAGTCCCCTCTGGAGACATTTCTAAGTCTTCTGCTTTTCCTTTTTAATAGATAGGTTCTTCCACCAGTGATGCTTGCTAACAGAGATGCAATATTACTTAAAATAAATCAGCATCCCACTACTGGGGAAAAAGTGCATCATCAGAGAGACAAGGAACAAACCACAGCCAATTCTCATCCAGTCTAGTTCTTCAGGCTTCTCTCCACCAATACTCTGACTCTAATCTTCTCCCTCCTCAGCCAACAAGGGAAGTCCCAGGAAAAGCTAAACTCCTCTTCTCTCCCTCCACACAGCTACCTTCCTCGATCAACATTCCTAGAGCTAGGATTAAAGGTGTGTGCCACAACTGCCTTGCTCTGTTACACTCATGGAGATCCAGAGGGTCTCTGCCTCTGGAGTGATGGAATTAAAAGTGTGGGTCACCACTCTCTGACTTTCATGGCTTTGCTCATTGAGTAGCTTTGTCCTCTGATATCCCAAACTTTTTTTTTTTAAATATACAACATGTTACCACACTCCACTTAAGTTAAAATGCAAAAGAGGAGCAAATACCTACTGCTCCCCACACTGGATTTATGCTTCACTCAGCTTCTTTGCCTTTTCCTTTGGCTTACCATTAGTGACTGGAGGCCCTCAGAAAACTAAGAAAGAGTTTCATACATCATCGTAGCGTGCTTCTGAAATCTACCGGGTTCAGAAAATCTTGCTCATTTACAGTTAATACTTTGGAGGCTGTAGGCGATCATTTTTGCTTATAATTTAGAAAAGAAACTTAATATCCTGTCTATGGAGAAACAATTAAAATCTATGTTAAATAACTCTGTATCCAACTCACAAGGACTCACTAAAGATATATTTTATGAAAGAAAGCTGTTTATCCATAATAAATGTCTCAACTATGAGATGGCCTTGATAACTTTCCTAAGAAGTTTATATTTTGGCTAAAAATTAGTCCCTTAGTAAACTAATAGGGTAGAGTTATTTTTTCTATTCTTTCAGTTCTAAACATTAAAAACAGGGCTTGCCTGCCCCTGCTAAGCAAGGTCTATACTAAGTTACATTCTCAGCCTAGAATAATTTTATTTTTAAATTAAGGAAAAAGAAACCAAGTGACCATTTCTCTAGTAATTAGATCTGCTGGGGGATGTATTTATGGCCCCAGTGTTCTTTGGGGGTGTTGTTTTTATCAAATGCTATATTTGATTCTGTTCTAGATGCACAAACTGTATTTTTTTAGTTGTTGAGTTCATGAAAACAGCCCCTCAGAAGCAAGGACAGACATACGGGTGAGTGGCTACCATGAATCTGTCACACAGCAGACTTCATACTCCATGGAGATCCTGCACTCTCTAATCATGTACACATGTTCTTTCCTGAAGAGAGGGTGTGCCGTGATTTTTGTATTCAGAAATGAAATGGTTCATTTACAAGCAATTACAAGGAGGAGACATTATCTCCAGGTTTGTTTACGAGTGTTTTTACTTATGATAGCTCCTAAATCCTAGGATTCAAAAGAGGAATTTTCAAGTATCCTGTTTAACTCCTATCAACATGTGCAATGTATCTTTTGTAGATGTTACATCCCTCCTGAAAGACATTTCTAGAAACATAGAAATTTAAGCTATGAGATATTCTAATGCTTATGTGTAAGTGTTATCATAGGAATCATCATCATGAATGTTTAAATACACACTGGCGCTGTCTGCAGACAGCTTTTTCCTCATGGGTCTTTGACAACAAAAAAGAAGCATCCAGACAGAAATAGGCTTTATATAATGTAGGATTAACAAAAATTGCTCACAGAAACTTGTGCATTCTATACTACAATGGCCTCATTACACATTGCAATATCTAAATATACTCTTTGTTTGTGCCCACATTTGTGCACACATGTGTGGATGTGCATGCATACTGTGCATGTGTACCTATGCATGTGGAAGCCAGTGTTGTTCCTCAGAAGATATCTACCTACTTTTTGGGGGGACAGGGTCTCTCACTGGGACCTGGGGCTTTTCCACTGGATAAGCAGGCCAGCCAGGAGCTCCAGAGATCTGCCCACCTCTTTCTTCTTAGTACAGAAGTTGTAAAGTGTGTGCCATCATTCACAGTTTTTTACTTGAGTGCTGGGGATTAACTCAGGACCTTAGGCTTGCAAGAACTGAGTTATCTCTCCAGTCTCGACATAAGATCTTTAATCTTAATCCCTTTCTTTGTCTCTAGTATCTAAAAGAACATTTCTATAACCTCCACATTTAGTGGCAGTCCATTGGGGTTTGTTTTGTGGGAAGGGGATAGGTAAATCTCTGTTCTTGCCCATGTAGTAACATGATAACTGAATGGTAGTATGCTAGTGTATGGACTGGAAATCCCTATGGAGCAGATGGGTCCCTTCATTCTGTGCCTTCCAGCCTTGTATGTTGATATAAGGGGTGACTAGTTAAAGGAGCCCAACAATTGACCCTGAAGAGCAAAAAACAGGCAGAAATCTGCTTCCTCCTCTGGCTAGCTCTATGTTAGCACTGAGGAATTCTGGGAATTTCCCTAAGCTTCTTGCCTTCCCTGATGAAGCCATTTGATCTCCGCATTGCCAGTTTGGGAAGAGAAATCTCGGCCTAGTGACTCCTCGCTGACAACTGGCTTCAAACATTTCATTTCCAGTTTTGTTTCTCCATCTCTTCTAATGACCTTCACAGACAAATCCCTTGACTTTTTTAAAAGTCCATAAGGTAAAGACCAAGTGATATCTTTAAAGCTACCACTGCCATTTACTTTTCTAGCAGCAAACATCTAATGTCTATCTTACGTCTGCAGTTATGTCTCGAATGCTCAATATCCTGAAATTAATTAGCCTCTTCTCTTATAAATGCTTTCTAAGATACGTATACGTTGTAATATTTTCTGTATTCCTAGCTTAAAAGAAGCAATTCATAGAACATTAAAGTCAATATTTTTGTGGTACTGCTGTTAATATTTGTGCTAATTATCTAAATAAGTATCTTTATGTGATGTGTCTTAGAATATCTCTAAAGGTAGCAACAATGAGTGGCTTCTTCATTTTTTAGTTCTGTTGTATTAAGTTTTTCCCCACCTGTTTGGGGCTGGAGGTTTGTGACCTGGCCCGCGTGTGGCGCCGGCGGTTTGGAACCTGGTTCGAGTGCCCGCAGCTTTTGTCCCCCAAAAGAAATGAAATCACACGCTTATATACTTTAACACTGTTTGGCCCATATCTTATGCACATTACTAGCTAGCTCTTTCATCTTAAATCAACCCATTTCCATGAATCTACCCACCACGTGGCTTGCAGCCTGTGGCTCACCTGAATTCCTACTTGCTTCTTCTTCGGGGGACAGATGGCAACTGGTAAACTCCACCCCTTCTTCCTACCTGACTGCCTCTGATTCTCCACCCACTTCTATGGTGCTCTACACAGGCCAAAACAGTTCTTTATTCACAGTACACAGAGAACATTCCTACCACATAGTTCTATCTATACTTCCTAAACATGGGTGGATACTTGTGCCTGAGAAGTCTTTGCTTAGGGAACTAAGGTAAGCATGAAACATTGCTTTAAATGTCAGAGATCTTTATGTGTGTTCCATTTCCTGTATATGTGTATGTATGTTTGATGTGAATGAACATGTGCCACCATGTGTGTAGATGCCCGAGAATGGCTCTGGAGAGGAGGGGTCCATTCTTATCTTCTTTGATCAGGCTGTGCATCTCTTGTTCCTGCTGCTACCCTTGGTACCTGGGTTAGCCTCTGTCAGACTCTCCTCAGAAGGCACTGGGCTTACAGATCATTGCCCTACTGCACTTCACTTTTCAGGATGGAGCTCAGGCTGCTAGGCTTTCTTAGCTGAGGCATATCACCAATGGAAATAAGTAGGTTTTGTACATTTGAAAAATTGTTTTCTTTTTTAAAAAGTGTTTTATTTTTATTTTATGTGAATTGGTGTTTTGCCTGCATGTGTAACTGTGTAAGGGTGTCAGATCTTGGAATTACAGACAGTTGTTAGCTGCCATGTGGATGCTGGGAATCGAACTCAGGTCCTCCAGAAGAATAGCCAGTGCTCTTAATTGCTGAGCCATCTCTCCAGCCCCAAAAATTGTTTTCTTAGATTTACTTTTCACCTCTTTGCAAATAGCCTCAGGATTTATCCAATGCAATTAGGAAATTAAAGTAACAATTAACATTAATATCTTACATTTAAGATTAACATTGTTGTTTTGATATTTAATGTTTATATCTTATATTTAATATTGAAGGTATAGCAGATATCACAATTATTGACAGCTCATGTTGTAGGGATAGTACATTCTGACTTTGCATGGATGACATCAGAATGAGATTGATATGTAGGAAGAAGCCTTGAGTGGATTGGACAGCCAAGTTGGGAAATGCCGCAGAGCAGATAAAGGGTGCATGCAGTAGACACAGGTCCCCATTTGCCTGTTTATGTTCTCACCAAGATGATCTGCACCTCTTCCTAGAAATTTAATTTCTTCATCCATATGATAGGCACATATGATAGCACAGCTTTCTCTAGAACAGGTCACCTTCAATTTTACAACTAAAAAAAAATATTGAGCCTCTGTTCCTGTGGGCTAGGAGGATTTCAAAAAACAAATTCACATTCCTTACTCTTGGCTTGACCATCAACTGTGTAACTCTAGATTCCTGGGAGATGCTGGGGGTCTGATTTTCTTGGGTTCACACTCCAGTCTAAGATGAGATGCCTGCTTCTCTCCCTCCCTCCCCCCTCCTTCCCTCCTTTCTCTCCTTCTCTTTTTCTTTTTCCTTCCTTTCTTCCTTTTCCCCCCTTCTTTCTTTTTGATAAGTTCACTGACTAGAGTTTCAATAAGACTTGCCATTAGACTCAAGAAATTATTATCTTTTTCCCAAGAAAACCTTTTTATACTAAAGTTTCATTATACTAATTAATGCAAACCACTAATCATGGAAGTGTTTTCTATCTGAACTCTAGTCCCCTGTTGGCAGGGAAGAGTCTGTGAGAGCCATCGGAGGCATCATAGGGATTTTTAATTCGAAGACCTCCCTACCTTTCAGATGAGAAAGCTGGAACCTAGAGCCAGCTGAAATATCACCAGTCGGCACTTGCTCTGCCCTTGGCTGGCAGTGGTACTTGTGGATTTTGAGCAGTTGAAATTGATTCTTCGAACATTGGGGTTAGATATACATTGCTATATTGAAGTCCCTGCCTATGCAGAGAACTCGTGAGCTTGGCTGGGTGTTACTATTCACAGTCTATCTTTTTACCTAAGGATTAGAAATCAAATCTTATGCTGACTTAGCATGGGTGAGCTTTGATCTCGCCCAAGGTCAACCTGAAAAGCAGCATCTGTTATAGAAGAGGAACAAGAAAATCCAGTATGAGGTTTCTCATATGTATATTTACCTATACATATTACACGCTTTACATTTCCTGATGTTAAGCTCCCAGTTCTCTTTAATGACGTGTGTGTGCCTCTCCTTGAAGATGTTGCTTTTTTTCTGAAATGCATTTCTACTTTAACCTACCTTAGTCAATGACTTTTCAGTTCTTGTCTGTGTCATCTATTTGCTGTTTAACAAATAGCTCATTGCTGGTTGATTGGTAAATTAACTTGTTTACTTATTTTGCAGTATTCAGGACTGAACCATAAGCCTTATAACTTCTGGATAATAACTCTATGTGTGAGCTATATTTCTAGAGACAAGACCTCTGCTGGTGAGATATATTTCCAGCCCAGTGATACTTTTTCTGAAACAACATTTTTTCCTGATTTTTAAAAATCATTTACATTACTCCTTCAAAACAAGTGTTTCTTTATGTGTGGGAGATGTGGGATGTGTGTATGGGGATCAGAAGACAACCTGCAGGAATCCATTCTTTCTTTCCACTTTGTGGATTGTGAGGACTGAACTCCGGTCCTCAGTCTTGGTGAGGACCACAGTTACCCTCTCAACCTTCCGCCAGCTCTGTATCATCCATTCTAAGTAACATTACTGAGCATCCTGAGAACCAAATGCTTCAAAGTCATCAGATAAGGTGTTAACTTCTTTTGACAAAGAAAGGACCACCACCAGAGCACCTCACAGAACAAAGAACTCCTAGTTAAAAGATTTCATTGCACTCATAGCACTTTTGCCAAAGCATAAAATGTCAGCAGCTTTAGTTTAAAAAATCCAATTGGCTTTTGCTTGCAATCCAAAAAGTGGGCAAGACTTCATTCTATAATGTTGGCTGTGTTCCTAAGGGCTGGGAGGGATGGCACCTTCCCAGGCAGCGAAGGGCTGAAGCCAGCAGAATCTAGAAACCAGCAGCCAAGCCTCCATTATAGTTATTTTGTATTGATTAAGGCAAAGAGACTTCTTTGTCACCAAGTCAGAAAATCAGCCCCCCCCCCTCATAACTTGCTATTAGTTATTTGAGTTTGGAGACTTGCCTCTTTCAGAATTCAGTTTTATAGCATGTCCTGTCATTTAATATATGGGACTCTCAGACCAGTTGGCCTCAGTTGCTGGGGCCAAGTAGAAGGTGAGTCCAAACAATGGTTTCTTATAATTCTTTTAGTGTCCCCCTCCTAATCAATTGTTTGGATTACCAAGTATTGACTGTCTCCAAGTAGGAGTCTCTCTTTAAAATTCCTGTTCCCATTTATGTGATAATGGGTATGTATACATTCAGCTGTCAAATGGCCAGTGTTTGGGTCCATGCCCCTCATAGCTGCCCAAAATGAACTTTGAAAGATACCTTTGGTTTGACTCCCTTCAATCTCCATAATGAGGCTGCTTGGACCACAGGCCCACGCCCAGATTTTTTTCTTTTTGTGTATACCCCTTTAAGACAGAAAACCAGGAAAGCTTGAAACCATCAGGCAGTTCCCAGGAGAAAGTAACTTCTTTGTTGTGTTTGTTGACACTTCTGTTTTCAAGGTTAATTATGCATTTCGTTAATTGGTTTAATTAGTTAATTAGTTTGCTGAACCTTTCTCCAGAGTGAAAATTCAAATGCAAATTCACTTGTGGGCCGATTCTCCCCACCCCCTCTTTCTAAGTTTACAACCAAGAAGCACAGAGTTTGTTTGAGACTTTGTTTGGGGGAGGGATTTACTGCTTATTCTCTGGAGCATGCTTTCTGTTTCAGTGCAAATGCTGGCTGCTGCAGGAATGTTGTTGTGAATGGCAAGTCCCAGAAACAGGACATAGAGGTGTAGCCAGACGTTTTTGGCCCAGCCTAGCCTAAAGACCAGACCAGCAGTCTCAAATATACAAAGTCTTATATTAATTACAAACTGTTTGGCTTATGGCTCAGGCTCATTACTTGATAGGTGTTACAACTTAACCCAACCCATTTTTATTAATTTACTATATTGCCCCATGGCTCGTAGCTTTATTTGTGCTTTTTTATCTTGCTCTTTTGGCAGCTGGATTGTGTCTTTCTCTGACTCAACCCTCCTTCCCCTTTATCTATGCTCAGATTTTTTGCCTGCTTCTAAGACACCTTGTCGTAGGCCAAAACAGTTCCCTTATTAACCAATGGTATTCACAGCATACAGAAAGTCTTTCCACATCATAGAGATGTAGTACCTAGGCTGATCACAGTGTCTGGAGAGGAGGACATGGTCAGAAGTGGCTTCAGGAACTCCAGCTTGGAGAAGTTAGTACTCTCTGCAGAGGGAACACTTCATCCTCAACCCTTCACCAAACAAGCAACTAAAACCTTAAACAAATGGAAGAAGAAATGAGGTCCCTGGTGCCTGTGCTCTAGACAGCTGGTGGAATTAGAGGAAACAGAAAAGTGTATTTGAACTGTCAATGGTGTTACAATTCTGGGTTGATTCTTTAATTATGTTTTATCCTTTCCAAATTCAATATGCCAAGGATTCATTTCTTTTTCGTCATATAACTTTTTCAGTGCTAGGTGTATTATTGACATCCCTGGTTTGACTTCTTGGGGATCATAGCTTGGAGATAGACTGCCCCATGCTCCTTTCTGAGGGATCCGCTGTGTTTGCTCTGGAGTGAAGGATTGGCCTCATCCTCATGTTCGCTTGAGTCCTGGGAAAGCTGAAAGAACAGGAACTTTTGGTTAGGGATCCGGCAAGCTTGTTGCTAGCCTGTCTGTTATTGGATGATGTCTTGTTCTAAGGCTGGGTCTCCTGTATTAGTCTGCAGGACTAACATGTCAGCCTAGCCTGAGATTCTTCTCTCCTCATACTTGGAGAACTTTTGGTAATCTCTAATTAAACTTGTCTTTGAATGAACTTGACTCTATCTCATTTCAGCTTTATGTCACTGTGGATAATTGACCTTCTTTTCATATAATCCTTTATGCATTTGACAGTGGATGCTCTTCTGTCCTACCTGCTCACTCACTTATATATTCTTTTTAAAATTATTAAATTAAAAGCATTGTTACATTAGTACCTTATGGCCTTTTTCTGACCTTCTGGATCAGCCTTTATATTGCTTCCTACAAATCACACTTCAACTGTGCCTCTTCTTTATATTTGAGGTTTGAAAACAAAACATAAGGCCAATATCCTGCTTTACACTAGGTGTGGAACTTTTGTTCAGACTTCCCAAGTGTCAGAGGCCATTTTCTCTTTTACTAGGGAGATGTGGAGAGAAAGGTAGGTGGAACCAGTGTGTCATTGACAACTCATGCTCCTGTGTTTGGGAGCATGAGGGATGGCAGAACTCTCCAGAACAATGTCTTCAGGTTGAATAGCTTTAGGGAATGGGGTCTGGTTATGTCTACTTTTTATATAGGTGTTTCTATACCACTTTAAAAGCTCAGTAAGAGAATGGGGGCTTGCAATCAGGATTTGAGCTGAGCACCAAGCTAGGGAGGAAAGAAAAGAAGAAGAAGAAGAAGAAGAAGAAGAAGAAGAAGAAGAAGAAGAAGAAGAAGAAGAAGAAGAAAGAAGTGAGTGAGAGACAGCTCAGCAGCCACTAGCACTTTGTGTTCTTGCAAAGGGCCTGCATTTGGTTCCTGGCACCCACATCTGATAGCTCACAACAGTCATAAGTCCAGTTTTAGAAGGCTCTGAAGCCCCCTTCTGACCTCCCCAGGGACCTTTAGTCAAGTACACATCCCCACCATTACACAAATACATACAATTTGAAAATAAAATTAAAAGTTATCAAAAAGAAAGGGGGGAGGAGAAGACATGAACGAGAGGAAGAACGAAGGAATGAGGCATAGGGAAGAGAAAAGGAAATGTGAGGGTTGAAAGCAGAGGTGTGACAAAGGACATTGGGACAGATGTGAAGTGCAGAGGTTACTGACATTCAAAGTCGCTTTCGGTTATTTTTGTTTTGTGTTAACAGAGAGGAAATGGATTGGTGTCTGGCTCCCAAACTCTACCTGTGTACTTTGGGTCCACACGGGCTGTGTGCAGGGCATGCTGTTCGCTCACTGACACTGTTTAACAAAGTGACCTTGAAGGCTCTGTGCAGCCTGCTTGGTACAGAGGAGAGAGAAGGGAAATGAGGAAAGTGGAGGAGCCAGAGAGGAGAGATGGGCTTGGGGATGCTGTTGGAAGAGGACGGTGATGGGCAGCTGGAGCAAGATACAGGGAGAGTGGAGACTGTTGAGGTCAAGGAGAGGAGGCACACACACACACAAACACACATATACACACATGCACACACACAAACACACACACATATGCACACACACAAACACACATATGCACACACACAAACACACACATATGCACACACACAAAAACATATACACACACATGCACCCCCACATATACATGCACCCACACACACATGCACCCACATAAACACACACACATATGCACACACAAAAAAACATATACACACACACACACACACAAGATTTCCTGTGGGTTGTGCTTTATCTAGCCAAATAGCATGATGAAAATGACTAAACACTCCCATACTGGTATTTTATCCCCTGACACAGTTAAACACCAGGTATAACCACAGTGCTTTGTTGTAACCCTATCATTTCTTCAAGAGAGAAGATTTTGTTGGTTTTCTTCCCTTATCTAATGTTAATGTATTCTGCCAGGGTCAACTCTAATGTAACTTTAAATATTTACGTTGGAAGTCAGTGATTAAGGCTCCATCTGGGATCGTGGGAACTCCTAGTTTCAGTATTTGCAAAACTATCTGGGGAAAAATGATATTAATTTAGTTGACTGCCAGGGTACTTTTAGTATTTTCAATTTTTCTCAGCCTAAGTATCCAGCACTCTCCTGACTGCTGTCGAGACAAACTGCCCTTCTGTGGCCACTTGTAGCCTTAATGTGAACACACTGCACTGGATGCTGTTATAACTGGTTAGAATCTGTCAATGGGTCCAGCCTGTAAGGCACACTCTTCATGGACATCACAGAGACACAGAGGGATTATAACAGCCCAAGATCTCGCTGTGTGTGTCTCTGTGTCTGTCTGTCTCTCTTTCTTTCTGTCTCTGCCTCTCTCTCTCTCTCTCTCTCTCTCACTCTCTCTCTCTCTCTCTCTCTCACACACACACACACACACACACACTTTAGTATAGCAGAGGTTGGTGTTAGAGGAGTTATCTTTGCTGTCCCTAAAGCAGAGTGAACTGAGATTCCACTGAGCTATGACTAGACACATCAAAATCAGGTCTATGTGATGCTTTAGCTAGAGGGGAGAAAAATGCTGGATTCCCTGGACCAAGTCAGTGACAAAGAGAATGGAGAGAATATGGACTTCAAAGTTGATGAGGAGCCTGGGCTCATAGATTTAGTGATGACTGAAATCAGGAATTCAGGCCTGGGTCACAGAGTGGTCTGGCCTGTTCCTCCCCTTAGTGAATGTCACAGCCCCTTTCTTTTCCTGTGGCCATATGTCCTCTGTTAACACTTAAAGTATGGCTTTAACTCATGCAGACATGAAGCTGGTAACATCGGTTGCATACACAGGAGCTGAGAGGCTGGGATTATATAGTGAACGGTGTTGGTGTCTCACTCATGTTCTCCTTTATATGACAGCGACTGTCTCCAAATGTTGCAGGACTAACAAGTGACTCATGCCAGTATCGATCTCTGGGAGAGGCTCTTGAGTCCTAGGAGCCAGCCTCTCTGAACATATCTTACATGATCAGAATCCAGTCTCTTCCCCTTTATCTGCTTCACATGAGTGACAGCCTGTCAACTAACAGAGTTAGACAGGCTAAGCCTCCTATCACTGGATGGCTTGATGATGGCACAGAAACACTCTTCACATATTCTGTGGACTGACATCAGCCTTCCCTGGTGACCACATCCTACCTTCCTCTTCTTCTCCTCATCCCACTTCTTCACTCTCTAATATAGGCCACACATTTTCCTTCAAATTCAAACACTGAGGCTCTGACCCTTAGCATTTCAAGTGTGTCTGTTTTGAGAGCTGATATGGCTTCATGAGTCTGTTAGCCAAGGAGAGAGAGTTTGGCAGAAACTGGCCAAGCAATGCAGAGATCTGAAGCCTTCAGTGCTCTGGGGACAGATTTCCCGGTGCGGAGACACCAGCCTGTGGCACTGGTGTGGTGGAAACTGATCACTTTCTCACATGCTGTTCTGAAGCCAGTCCCTTGACAGATATGACATGTAGCAGGACCCTGGACCCAGGCCTTGCAGCTAAAGAATTAGGTCAAAGAAACAATATGTGTGCTGTATTTCCAAGGAGCCAGGCTTTTGTTGATCATTTTTATTAACAGTTTTTTTCCAGAGCCAAGAAACTCTGAAGACAATCTGTTCTGTGACTTGCCCCCATCCCCTCCCCAGAACAAATTTCTGAGGGCCTTATATATAACTAGCATCCAGATATGTAAGTTTTACATAAGATACCTAAGTGCATACTTTCATCTGACAACAGTGCTTTCTCCTTTTAACAGCTGCTCAGCGTTCTACATGTCCTCCAATATTTATTTTATTTATGTGTCTCTGTGTGTATATGAGTATATGCTATGTGAGTTTGTAGGTGCCCAAAGAGACCAAAGAGTTATCAGATACCCTGGAACTAAATTTCTAGTTGAAATCAGAAAGAAATTCAGACACTATAAAACTGATTTTGTTCTGTTAGAACCAAATACATGGTTTTTATTCTTGAGTTAATGCCTTCTCTGTGGTGGTATCCTATGTGTGTTAGAAACATACAGGTCAGCTGTGTGGTGGTGGTGGTGCATGCCTTTAATCCCAGGATTTGGAGGCAGAGGCAGGTGGGTCTCTGAGTTTGTGGCCAACCTGGTCTATAGAGTAAGTTCCAGGACAGCCAGAGTTATACAGAGAACCCTATCTCAAAACACCAAACCAAACCAAACCAAAATCAACAAACCAAACCAAACCAAAAAAGCCCAACCAACCACTACCACCACTACCACCAAAGAACACATTCTCATTCTTCCTCTCTCTGTCTCTCTCTCTGCCTCTCTCTGTCTCTCTCTGTTTGTCTCTCTGTCTCTGTCTCTCTGTCTCTCTCTCTCTCATCCTGGAATAAAGAACCCAGGCGTCAGTTCTGGCTCAATCAGCTGAGTAATTTTAGACCCTTTATTATACTCAACTTCAAGTTTATCTTTACCCTATTCTCAACTAAACTAAAACAAAACAGAAGTGAAAAAGCCTCATAAACTATGTTTCCCTTTAAGGTGGAAACTATCCTGAGACCCTGTGGACTTCAGATGAAGGTGTCTCTCAGTATTGCAGTGTTCAGGTCTTTGCAATTTGCATAAATGTCAACCCCCACCCCACCCCTGCAGGCACCAGTTCTCTTGTGAACTTTAACTCCATTTGCTGGTCTGTCTTCAACTCTCCCAGCAGGCTCTACGTGACAAATCAGTCTCTCCAAACAGATCTGGAGCCTGGCTCAGCAGCATTTATTGGAAACCCATTATGTCCTGTTGACTCTGTTCTGTAGTCAGAGCCTATTTCTGATACACTAATGGGACAGATTTGGCTAAAGAGAAGTCAGTTGTTCAGCGGTCCTGTATCATGATATTGAGCGCTCATCCCCATCTGAAACTTTTGTCCTCTCCAAGCTATAGCTTATGAGAAAGAGTGGGAGAGTGTATGTGTGGTAGGCGTTGATTTTATGAGTGCAAGTCTGTTGTCAAAGGACTGGCAATATAGCCAAAGGATGTAGTTTATTTTTGAAAACCTCTGCTGACGGCAAACTGACTAAGGAACCATTAAGGGCCAGGAATACTGCAGGGAATCGGTCTTTCACCGTTGCCTGCCAGAGCTAGTTCCTTTCCCTAAGAGCTGCCCCTCAGCTCTCATTCAAAGCAGCTTGAAAAGGTATGGAGATGTGGATTTGATGGGAAAGATGTGTGAGTGTTCTCCATGTCCGGAGGTCCTGGAGAAAGCAGACAGAATTTTTAAAAAGGAGGGACACTCTGCCAGAGATCAATAATTTCCTGAAAGGGAAACCTCTTGAAGTTTCTTTTTATATTTTTGCCATATTGAATTGTGCCTTGGCATGTAGTAGGCTGTGAATAAATAATGGGGTGAGTAGTAAAATGTGTGGCTTTGAGCTCAAATTCAGGTTCTTGACACAGCTAACAGAGCTCTGTTAATCTTACATCTTATAATTGGCAAGGAAAGTTGTCTCCCTAACAAAGACCATGGGCCCCAAAAGGATGTAGCTCTGTGGGTTTTATATAAAATGAGCAAGTACACTTATAGTTAGATGCTTACAGGTTTTTGTTGGATAAATGTATATATGCGTAAATGAAAGCAGATGATCTGGGAGAGTCTAATTAAATATAAATGAAGAAAGAAAGGGCACATCCTTAGAAGATGCAAGAAACTCAGTCTTATTTTTAAGGAATTTATAAGCTTCCTGGGAGAAGAAACAAATTCAGATAAACCCTCCTTCACTCCACTAAAGGATTTTGAAATCTAGATGCCATTTGCCACTTGCCTTCGGGAGGCAGCGAGGCTTTCAGAACTGTTGTAGGCTCCTTGGTTGGGGTGGTATTCACTGGTAAGGATCACAAAAGAACTTTATGGAGTGGTAAACAGTTCTAACACTTGTGTGGGGTAGTGGTTGAAGTTTATTAAATGTCACTGGGTAACAGAGATTGGTGCAGTTTTATGATCTTTAGCTGGGCCTCAATTAGTGGACAACATCTATTTTATCTCAACATCACTGCTTCCTGTTAATCTTGATTTTACCATGACCTGGTCTCAGTACCCTATGAACTCTTCTCTACACCAGACCTGACACAGGACACAGACGGTAGATAATAAACAAGCTCGATTGTTGAATTATTTGTATGGGTAAAATAAATGTTATCTTTCCAGAAAAGCATTAGACTTGCACGTTGGTTGAAGTTAGGGACTTTTCCAGTGATCTAAGGCCCAGATGAATCAAGACATCTATTTGAAGGGCACAGTCATCCAGTACTGAGCCTCTGGAGATCACTGAGCCCCCACCTGCTTCCCGTATGTAAGTCTAGCTTTTCCCCAGCGCATGGACTCAGCCTTCCAATCCTTGATCTCTCACACATTGCCTGCGTGAACTCTAACTGGTCACTGTGTGCTGTTGCTCCCCTGTCTATAAAATGGCACAGTACTGACCTGTGGCTGAGACTACATAAAATAACACATACAAATCCTTTTTGATTCAATCTCCCATACTTTCTTTTTATGTTCAGGCTCTTGGCATGGTTATTTATGAGAGCATTAAGTAATGAATCAGTTTTTTAAATAAACATTTCTCTTTGTGAGAATTAATAATCCTAACTACTTAAGTAGAGTTTTACAAATTCCCTAAAGCTCCTTTTTACATCCTCAGTAAATTTTGATCTAGCAAGAAGAGAAATCTTACAAAAACAGCCAACTACACGATATAGCAAAAAAAAAGAAAAAAGGAAAAAAAATCAGATACTTTTTTTAAAAAAAAAAAAAAGAAAATGTACATATGACAAGGTGCAAATCTTTCAACTTCTAGTAGACTTTCCATCATAGTGAGCAAATCACCTCATTTTGATGTGGCTACTTAAGAATCTCTCAAAAATTAAAGTGATTACATTTCTACAATGTAAGGAGTTTTGTGAAAAACCAATCATTACTTTCTCCATCACATTACCTCCTGGGGAAAGTTTAGATGCCTCTCGCATTAATCTATTGTCTGTTCTACTAGATGACCTTGAAGACATTACAATACTGAGAATCTTAGGTTTACAGGGGTCAAATGCAGGGTCCACTTGAACGAAGGAGGCATTTATTTGGGTGCCCTGTCCCTTCAGAAACCCTTTTCTTTTCTGTGCACTATTATGTTCCCACCAGCTCATGGATTGTAGCCCAGGCAACAGTTCCCAAGAAGACTAACCAGGCAAGCTTAGGCAACAATGATAGGGAAAAAGCAGAGGCAAACCCGAACCCAAACCAAATAGAAGGTTTTGTATAGTTTATGGAGGAAAAACAAGCAGTCCAGAATAGAGTGATGAATGTACCCAGTGCCCTGGCTTCCATCTTGTATGCCTAAGGACTTGCCAAGAAGCAATCAGAATAGAAGGCCAAGGAGCTAAGCTCTGTGTGATGTTTTCCCTGTGCATCTCCAGTATGGCTGGCAGCTGTGGGTCTGTCCCCCACTATGATGTAGTTCATGCATGGAGTTCTGGCTGATGAAGGGCTCCACATTCCTACAGCAGGCGGTTCCATGGCTGCTGGTTTTCATGTCAAGAGGGAGCCAAGGGGCTCTGAGAAAGAGCTCTCTGCACACAGGGCCACACAGAACAAACACAAGCTGCAAATCCTCACTGAAGTGAGGCCAAGATGAAAAAGAAGCTCTGACACTTTCCACTTAGGCGGGACGGAACTTGACTAGGACACTAGTATGTTTTCTTGGGTCTTTGCAAGCCAGTCTCTAAATCTCAGCAGCTTGGGGAATACCTCCTGGATTTATAGTCAAGCAGTTATACCGAAAATGGCACTTCCTCTAGATGCCAGTTTAGGCACTCTATTTAGTTTTGATCATAGACTAATCACTCAAGGAGAAAATTTGGTAAAATATTCTGCATTTTCAAGTCCTAATACTTGTTGGGCTGTCTATAGCATAAATTGAATCTCTGTCCTAGATGATCTAGAAAAATTATTGTCCAAACGCCTTTTATATATTCATTTTACATCACCATAGTAAAGACATAGTCTTTGGCAGGGAGTGTAGATCAGAGCCACATGATTTCAGACTAGAGTCTCAGAGCCTAGACTCTCATGTCTCAATCTGGGGTCTTTGTAGAGACCCCTGCTTTTGTTTTTAGCAGCTGTGTATTTTTAACATAATCAGGCTTCCTTTTGGCCAATCCCAAGCCCATGTGAGTGCATGTGTTAGCTTACGGCCAACAAGGTAAAGGTGGAGTGTGAAGGAAACCTGAAACTATCCCACCCCATCCCTACTCTGCTCCATGTTCTAAACTGATTTCTCTTCCATCTCTTCCCCAGAGGAGAGAACAAAGAGTAGTCCATTTGTTACAACTTTCTTACAAACTGACTATAGTCAAGGACATGTTAATTCTAGTTTCTTTTTAACACATCAATATTTTATTTAGACAGATTCTCTTTCATCCTCTCTGATCTCCAGCTCACCAGTTCCTTTATTTCCTCCTCCTTCCCCTCCCCTCCCCTCCTCCTCTCCTCCCCTCCCTTCCCCTTCCCTCCCCTTCTCTTCTCTAAAACAGGGTTTCTCTGTGTAGCCCTGGCTGTCCTGAAACTCACTCTGTAGACCAGGCTGGTCTCAAACTCACAGAGGTCTCCTGCCTCTGTCTCTCCAGTGCTGGGATTAAAGATATGTACTACAATCACCCAGCCATAACATACCATGGTAATCTCAGCAAGTTGGGAGGACTTGGGAAACTGAGGCAGAAAAATCAGGAGAATTTAAGGCCATCTGTACCATACAATGAACTCAAGATTTTATTGAGTTCTGTCTCAAACAGAAACAAAGCTATGAGAGAGGGAGGGAGAGAGAGAGAGAGAGAGAGAGAGAGAGACAGAGAGACAGAGAGACAGAGACAGAGAGAGAGAGACAGAGAGAGAGAATATTAATGAAAAAACAAAATCCAAAGTAATCTTGGTTTCATCTGCTGAAGCTTTGCAGAACTTCAATAGAACTGAGAAATGTCTGTAGTGGGATGATGCTGATAATGTAAATATTTGTCCCACCTATGGGTTTAATAAAAAGCTGATTGGCCAAAGGCAAACAGGAAGCGTAAGCGGGGCTACCAGCTTAAAAAAAACTCTCAGGAACATCTCAGTGCAGACACAGATGCCAGAGAGCCACCAGAGAGAGCTGTCACAGACACAACGGGGAGATGGCAGTAGATACAGAGGAAAGAAGCTGAAATGATGCTCTAAGAAAAGGTACTGAGTTGCACAGCCGAACAGGATAAGAAAAATGGATTAGTTTAAGACTAAAGAGCTAGTAAGTTATATGCCTGGGCCCTAGGCCAATCAGCATAAAATAATATAAGCCTCTGTGTGATTATTTGAGGCAAAGCAGGGCTGAGAGTGGAGCTAAACCTCTGGTTTAGGCCCAGAAAGTCTGGGCCAGAACCATTTACAACCAATGTCTGTAGATGGGTCCAGGACTCAGGAAACTAATGGTGGCTTGTGATCAGCGTGGTGCTGTACTTAGCTCTCTTGGCTATCATATGTAATAAAATAATAGAGGATTAATACCTGAGCTTAAGGAGTGGCATGTGTGGAGATGGAACCCTAGGCAGGATTGAGAACTCACAGGTAAATACTGAAAATAAAACCCAGAAGTGTGCTGCAGGATCTCCAGCATTTTCTTATTAGCATTTCAGAAATACGACTTTCAAACATTTTTGTTTGCTTTTTATATAGTCCATAGGTTTTTTTTTTTTTTTAATATAGTCTATAGTCAAGAATGGCCTTGAACTTCTGATTCTCTTCTTCTGCCCCTTAAGTGTTGAGCACCTTCATGTCTAGTTTTCTGTGATGCTGAAGATAAAACCCAGGAGGACTTCATGCTTATTAGACAAGCAAACTGCTGCATCTCCAGCTCCTAAACCTTCTTTTCCTAAAACTAGGTCGCAACTCAGGAAGAGCATGAGTCTTTCTCCCTAAGGAGTACAATAAAATGAACTGAAGCCACTAAAAGAGATGGGTGTGGGAGACAGGTAGACTAAGGAAAATTCATTATATAGCCTGACAGAATTACCTTAAATAATAAATAAGGAGTCAATGTCTGGAGAACTCTTACTGAACTGCATAATATGTGGATCTATATATATTAATAACAAAATTGACAGAAATAAGAATGATACTTGGATCTATTTCATCTACTGACTAGCAAACAAGACTGTGCACATGCTTTTAAAGGGTGGCGCCTTTCCATCATGGAGAATGCCAAACTGAAAAATAAGAAACCAACTTTAAAGTATATATTGGAGATTGATCAACCAATTTCACATTTTACAAACTGTATGTTCAGCCAAATATTAGCGATGGCAAGATACTCAGTGCTTGGTTTTCAATTCATTTTTCCTTCTTTGTAAAATGTTGTAAATGTCAAATCAAAGACTGCCCTGATTTATTTCACTAGGATTAAAAAGAATCCCTCTTGTGGCCAATTCAAAAATTGCAGGCTGCATTTCTTGTGTCCTTTGAGGGGTCGGTTTTCTAGGCTAACACTTTCTGATTTTTCACCAATGTGTTACCATTAGGAAAAGAACAAAACACACAAAGTAGTTTTCAAATGTGCTCTGAAAGAATTGAGTACTTTGATGAAACATATGCCGTGTAGGCTGTAGTTTTAATAAAAGGCAACTAGATGGTCCTGTGTGTGTTTCCTCACTACCCCTCTCTGTCACTCTGTGTCCTCACACAGTGAGTATATGACTCATGAAGGCTCTGTCACACACTGTGGACCCGAAGGCTAAGGCATCCTATAGCTCTGGGACCTGAACTGCTTTGGTTATGACAAAACCCATCTTTTTTTTCCTACACTTACTGTCTAGATTCATGGACAGATGATGGGCCAATGTATCTTTTTTCTTTTGCCTCCTGGGGAGTCTGATCTTGACTTCCCATCAGAGTTGCTTCTTGTAGGGCCTGACTGTTCTAGGCAGCTCTTACTTTTCCTAAAGGGCCTTTCTTTGTGGATATATTTTTTCTTTTGTAAAATGAAGAAAAGAAGCTGCAAGAAACAAACAAACAAAAAAGGTCATTTACTCTTAACTGTTTTTAGTGGTCATGCATTGCATAATCAGTACAAAGCCAAAGCCAGGACTTTGGCACAGTTCACAAGACTGCTGTGCTGGCTATTTTTATGTAAACAAACTAGGGTCATTGGTGAGGAGCGAACCTCAGTTGAAAAAAATTCTCCAATAAGATCAGGCTATAGGCAGACAGACCTATAGGACATATTTTAAATTAATGACTGATGTGGGAGGGTCCAGCCCATTGTAGGTGGTACCTTCTCTGGACTGGTGGGCCGGGGTTCTATAGGAAAGCAGGCTGGGCAAGCCAAGGGGAGTGAGCCAGTAAGCAGCACCCCTTCATGCCTTTGTATCAGCTCCTGCCCCCAGGATCCAACCCTGCTTGAGTTCCTGTCTTGAATTCTTTTAATGATGGACTGCAGTGTGGAAGTGAAAGCCAAATAAACCCTTTCCTCCCCAAGTTGCTTTGGTTACGGTGTTTCATCATTGTGATAGTAACCTTAATGAAGACAACCTTGTGCAGCTTTTACCACCCTATGAGTACTCAACTATGTGTTTGTGAGTGGAAGACATTCTGCGTAGTGTTATCACATTGATGTATCCGTCTTATCTCAACCATAGTCTACATACAATTGTGCCTCTTTCATTAGGCTCTCATGCTACCACTATACACACACACACAACTTCCCCACAAATATGAACACATGGCAATCATTGATGTATTTTTTCTCTATGATTTTATTTTGAATATATTCTACAAATAAAGTCTTACTTTCTTGAGATGAATTTCCTTTTTACACATAATTCTTTTAACTACCCAAGTTGCTTAATATTTCAGCAGTTCTTTCTTTTTTATTGCTGAGTTATAGTTCATGGTATGGATTTTTCCATTCACTGTCTGAAAGCCATTTGGCTTTCTTTCAGTGGTTGGCTGTAATAAATAATGTCTTCTATGAACATTCTTGTACACAGTTTTCCCAAGTTATAGAATGCTATCTGAAGAATACAAAGACCAATGTCTTCATCAGGGTTCCATTGCTGTGAAGACACACCATGATTGTGGCAACTCTTATAAAAATCAGTTAACTGAGGTGGCTTACAGTTCAGAGATTTAGTCCATTATCATCCTGGTGGAACATAGTAGCATGCAGGCAGACATGGTGCTGGAGAAGGAGCTGAGAGTCCTACATCTTGATCTATAGGCATCAGGAAGTGAACTGTCTCATAGGGCATGGCTGGAGTATACATGAGACCGTACAGCCCACCTCCACAGTGACACTCTTCTTCCAATAACATCATACCTACTCCAATAAAACACAACTTCTAATAGTTCCACTCTCTTTTGGGCCATTTATTTTTAAGAAAATCAATTCAATTTCTTCAGATGGTAGCCATACTACTTAATCTCTCACAAGCTCCTTCAAGAGCTCTTCATGGACATGCCCTCTTGACACTCACCTTTCTGGTTCTGACATTTTGTTATAGCAATAATTATCATTTACTACTTCAGATTAAACCTTCATAAATGGGACTGTGACATCCAACTTTTGTCCTTGCCATTGTCCCCATTCCTAAAAGGCTCCTTTGGAAAAAAATCAATGATTTTCTAAGAGTTTAAATGTGTTCTGACATGGGAGCTGCTGGCTACATGCAGTGGATGAGCCTGTAAGACTTGAGGGAATGCTGTCTTTATAACATGCACACCAAGATAGAAGTTTCACTGTTAAAAAGGATGTAATGACAGAAGCAGTGTAAAATATGTCAATGTATTTTTTACTGGTTGTACATGGAAATGATTATAATTTTTGGATACACTGTATAAAATAAAATGTATTACTAAAATTATTATTTGGGGGGACAGCAAGTTATCTCAGTAGGTGAAAGCACTTGCTGCCACACTTGGTTACTTAAGTTTGATTTTAGGACCCACAGGTGGAAGGAGAGAATGGACTCCATGACCTCTTAGGTCATAGCAGATGCATACCACCCTGTGGTAACTTTTAGCAAAAAAAAAACTCATAAATTGCTGTGTCTTCCGCATGCTGAGCATCTCCTCTGCCACTGAAATATACTCTAGCTCTGGTAAACTGAATTTTCTTCCACTTATATTTTGCTTTTTAAGACGTGACTAATAGAAAACACAAATTAGTGCTGTTCTTTACATTATGTTTCTATGATATGGTGATGTCCAGTAAGAAAATAGAAGTCAGGGTAGCTTAGCAGCTTCCTCTGCACCATGCTGTGAGCATGTGTGGGAGGTGGGGGATCTGTTGATGCTGGTTCTTATTCTAAAGACTCCTAACTGGCTTGGCACCATTATTTTAGTCTATTTTATGTTGTCATAGCAAAATACTCAAGACTGAGTAATTTGCCAAGAATAAAATTCATTCTTTCAGTTGTGCAGTTTGCAAAGTCTAAGATCAAGGCACCAGCACAATAGGCCCTGTTTTCTCTGCATCTAAGGTGACTGCTTGACTGTGACATCCAAGAAGGAAGGTGTGCATGTCCTCTATGGAGGGAGAGCACAAGCAAACAGATACAATCTCACAGCCCTCTTTATAGCTGCATTACTCCATAATAAAACAGATTAGAAATGACTCTGTTGGCAAACACCTCATTAGGCACCCATCTCAGAACCATCACTCAGGGGACCAAGTTTCAACATGTCCTTTGGACAGGACAAAGACACACAGAAACTATAGAAGAAGTCAAGACTTGGTGTGGAACTTGTAAAGCCAGGAAAAGATCCCAGGCCTTTTTATGTATAGAACCATGCAGATAATGTTGGGTAAAGGGGGCCATTTCAAAGAGCCAGGAATGCTTTGTGTTGTGTCTGTTGGATGTCTTTGCCAACTGATAACCTCCAGGACCAGCCCCTTCTCCCTGCTCCCTCCCTCCCTCCCTCTCTTCCTTTCTTCCTTTTCATTTATAACAGATACACTTTAACTATCTTTGACCTTCTACTTTTCTCCCAGATCCTTTGTTGGTCTTGAGGCATCACTAGAAGTTGTGTTTTTAAAACTTTTTCAGAATTTTATTATGTGTTATAGCCAGCACTAATGGCGGCTAATATAGTCAGTACTGTTCTAAATGCTATTCCATGAAAACTATCATTTAATTCTTTCAGTAACACAATATAATAACTATTAGTCGGATCCTATTCAATGATGAGTCCTTACCCTGCTAAATGCTGTGTCGTGAGTGATACCATCCAACCCTTGCAGCAACCCAGTGAGATTCATATTAACAGAGAAGTTATGTATAATGCTCAAGATGTCCAAGCAGAAAAGGTACAAGAAAAAATTATAATCTTTGACATCTAGCTCTTGAAATCTTGCTATTGAACCATAATTTTGTTTGTTGCTTTGGTGTATGGCCCCTCTGTTCACACTAGCAGTTTTATTAAAAGATTTAGTGTCTATTTTTTATTCTAAAACTTGCCTCTGTAAATTCCACAAAGTAGGAATTTACAAACTCTTAGAACGTGTGTCTGGGGACTATGGGTTTTCCTTCCATTCAAGTCAGGGTGTAACCCTCCTGGGGAAGGATGTCTGTGTCTACATCCTCCCAGAACAATAGCAAAACATTTGCTACTTGATTCTTAAGTCTTAGAGCTTCTTCGGGCTTACAGAATGGACATGCTTACTGAAAGCAATTTGTGTGTGTGTAAATGGTTGACTTTCACAAGCCACAATCAGTGCAAAAGTCTTGGTATCTTAGCTACATTCTGGGATGGCTGAACAGTAGATGAAGGCTGCTGAACCACTAAAAGGGGCATTCTCTGCACAGCTCCATAGGCATTTTTTTGGTTATTCTCTTTTTGGCAACTACTCAACTTAGCCCTTGTTGACTTTGCAGCCGTGGACTGTATGTGATGGAATGGGCATCAGGACGTTCCAGTACATCTCTGAGGGCTGCAGTAGAGTATTTTTACTCTAGGACAATGTCTTTCTTCCACAGTTAGGGAAAAGGGGCATGGAACTGAGCGAGCAAGCTCTAGAATGAAGTTTAGACTTCCATACTCCTAGAATTTCCCCTTCATATTCAGTTTTCTTCTTTTACCTTTTCCAAAAATTACAAAAATTTCAAATACTCAGAAAGATGTAAAGGGCACTGGTAATAGTGGTGCACATCTTTGATCCTAACATTCAAGAGGCAGAGGAGGGCAGATCTCTGAGTTTGAGGCCAGTCTGGTTTACATGTTAAGTTCTAGGTTTCATGGTGAGACCCTGTGTGTACAACCACACACATGAGAGGCATAACCTGACTTCAAAGACATGTGAGTGGGAATCATTATGAAAAAAATCAAACTCTGCTAGACAGTATGAGAACAGAGGGAGGACTCAGCCCTCTTGAGTGACACATGAGAATGAGTCCCAGGAGGACAGAACAGAATTAAAGGGAAGACAGACTTGTTAGCCTCTAATATCCAGGGCAGACTGAATGGACAGGAAGTTCAGGTCTGCCATAGAGCTGGGGAGCTAGAGCCAGGAGAAGAGGTCCCTCAAATCAAGGAGTAGATAAACAAATGAGCTATCAGCAACAAAGACTAATTTGTTTTGGTTACACTGAAAATCAGAAAATCTTGTGGCTTTCTTACATTTCTTTTCCTAAAATTAGATCTACAGACTAACTAACCTATTGGCCCACAAGAGATCTTGGAAAGTCTCTTCATGGGATGGTTTTGTTTTCTGGCTGCCAGCTCCTCCCTTGGCTACCTCCTGGGATCATTTGTAACTACTGCCCTGAAACTGGCTTTGAGTGCGTAATTCAAGCCCATATCCACTAATGAACTCTCTTCCACAAAACTGATGAAATCTTGGCATCCACTGGCTACACTAGGATTTCCCATTTCCCTAAAAATGGTCATTAGACCTCTCTGGCTCTTTCTTCTCTCAGATAATATCTACCAACCCTTGACACTTTTATCATAGAGCTGTCATCCTTTCAAATGCCTTTTATGTCTCTGGCTTCTCCACCTCAATTTAGCAGCAGAAACAGAAAAAAAAAGTACTTACTGGTGACATTTCAACTAAATGTCATACTTGTCAGAAAAATACAGAAAGGGAACATGTCCAGTCAGTACCCCTATGCTTCTCAGGCTCAAGCTGGGTTTTCTTTTAAATTTTCCCCACAGAACCATATTTGTGAAGAATGTTCTCTGGGTTAGTAGTCCTCCCCTGCAGATCATTGCGTCAGTGATCTTGGGCTTGGAATAATCTCAACAGCGGCAGCGCTGACAGCAGTGTCTAATTATGTCGCTTTGAGCGCACAGCTAACTGCTTCACTTGGTTGACCTTCCATTTTCTGCATTTTACAGTGAAGAGCTTTCTTGAAGAAGTGTGGGAACTTGCCTGTGTATGAGGGTGACACCTAGCTTGGACTGTAAGCTGGATCTCTTGAATGGCTCTTGAATGCCATGGCTCCTTCTTAGTCTCTGTAGATTGCAATTAACAGCACCTACATTTGTCAGCTCAAGCCACTGTTAAAAAAAAAAAAAAAAAAAAAGGACCATAAACTAGATGGCATCAAAGCAGACATTTCTTTCTCACAGTTCTGGGGACTGAGTCCAAGGTACTTGCTGGTAGATACGGAGTCTCATGAAGATACATTTTCTGATGTATAGTTGGGAGCCTGGTTTTGTTGTGTCCTCACATGGCCAGGATCAAAGGATGAAGAGCTAAGATCTCTTCAGTCGCCTCTAGTAATAGCATGAATCCCATAGTGAAGGCTCCACCCTCATGACCTAATTTAATCCTATTAGAGTATGCTATAGTGTAGCATACACTTTCCCAATGAGTACATCTGAGGCATATTTTCTGTCTGTGAAGGTATATGTATATACTTATCATTTTCGATATATATATATATATATATAAAGAGAGAGAGAATGAGAAACTAAAGTTCATCCTGAAATTGTACCATGTTTAAATACAGCATAATATGGTATGATATGGGATTCATGAAGATTTCTCTAGGAACCAGCCAGCAATTAAAAATGGGCCCTTTACTCTGTTTTCTACCATCTATGAGCTAAGAATGGTAGCTGGATTTTGAAACATTTGAAAACACTTTTAACTTTAGGGCCAAATCCTCTAATTTCTTCTACATGGCTTGGTTTGTAGCAGAAATTAGGGGAAAGGCATATGAGAGAGATAAGTGGGAATGTCCCACCTCACTTCTGGGAAGAAATTAATATGTATAAAAGTGGGAATTCCCACTTAAGGGAATTGGGCAATGCTCACACTATTTATTACATTTTGTAAGTGATTTTCTAAGACTCATGTCTTAAGTGTACGTGGGTGGGCTTGTGTTTGAATGAAAATGCTCCCACAGGCTCATATATTTGAATGCTTAATCCTAAATTGGTCATTTTTTGAGGGAAGGATTAGGGGTGTAGCTTTTGTGGAGTTGTGCCACTGAGGGTGGCCTTGGAGGTTTCAAAAGTCTGCACCATTCCCAGTTAGCTATTTCCCTCTTCTCATGGTTGTTTCAACATGTAAGCTCTCAGTGCCTTGCCTGCCTGCTGACATGCACCAAGTCATGGTCATAGAATGAAACTGTAAGCCACCAATGAACTCTTTCTTCTGTAAGATACCTTGGTCATGGTGTCTCTTTACCGCAATGGAAAACTAGTTAAGACAACATGTTTGTATATGTGTACGTAGGTATCATGATAGAGGATATACAAATATTTCATTCTTTTCTTGTGGTTCAGGGAACTGTCCAATGGACCAGGGTCTGAGTCACAGTGACTACACAATCTCTTTTTGTGTTCTGCACATTGATATCTTCTGCAAGTACCAATGTCTAATGATGATAACATTTCTATTGAATTTGAGACACACATTTTCTAAAGACCCATCAGATTCCAGATTCCAGCATGAAGTCCCCAGGCTGTTGGACTTTGCAGTTTAATGAACAAGTAGAAAGACATACTCTATCAGCTTGTTCTGTGCTCTCAAAAGAGTAGGCCATACTTGTACTTAAACCTGCATAGTGCACTATTCATGTATTTCAAAATGGACAAAACTTACTCTCTTATTTACTGATGAATGGTGAACACAATGTGGCAAATATATACTATTGTAACAACTATAAAGGTGGAATGAGGCTCTGTATATGCCTCCCTGTAGATGGGTTTTGAAACATCTTAAGAAAACAAGACAGACATAAAAGATCACTGATTATAATGTTTCATTCAAACAAAACATCCAGAAGAGGTAAGTCCTCAGAGACAAGAAGAAAACTAGTTGTCATGGACCTTGGGGAAAGCAATGCAGATGACCCTTACCTGGCACCAGACTTCCTTCTGCCATCATAATAATATTTTAAAGTAAAAGGTGGTGAATGTATACCATTGTAGGTGTAATAATGCCACTGAACTGTAAACTTTTTCATGATTAATTTCGTGTTATGCAAATATTAATCTAAGAACAACAAAAGAAGAGAAAAAGGAATGGGCTCAGGCTATAGGCAAGTGTTTTCACAATTAGTAGTTGCTATTAATATGTGCTTATAAGGGGCTTGGAAACTTCCAAGAGTGACACACACTTCATGGATTGCCTTATGCAATCACTGTATTAACCTGGTAAAGATAACCCTATTGCATCAGCAGCTTGTAGATGGAGATAGCAAAGTTTAGAGAAATCAAATGATGTGTCCATTGTCAGACATCATGAGAGAGGCCCAGGTAAAATTCACACTCAGGCAGACTTCGTCTCAACTTTGATCCTTAGCCCTTTTGGTTCCTCAGAGTGAACTCTTGCTTTTTCACCCATTTCTACCTCCCAATGATCTTCCCCCAAGACATCCCCTCTTCTCAGCCTGCCTTGTGTATCTGGACATCAAAGATTGGGGGAAGGGTAGGCTTATCCTCCACCTGTTGACTCCAGACTTTCTGCACACTGTTCATTGGACAGTTCCCTGAACCACAAGAAAAGAATGATAAGCTGTCACAGACAAGCTTCATGATCTTCTTTGATCCTTTCCTCGTTAGCCTTGCTGACTACAAACTCATATCCACTGGCTATTTGTACCTCATCTGCCTGATGAGCTCCTCTTTTTTTTTTTGTCTCCTTTTATGGCACAGGAGCCTCCAGTGCCCTGATATCCTGATGTCATGGTTTGTACTCAATTCTTCCTTCAACATACTCATCAGCAGCTTCACACCATTCTTCCTGCGGAATGGACAATACCGGTCTTCTTTGTTTTCCTTCTTTCTCAGTCTCTGTTGCCACTTTGGTTTCTTCTCCATGACCTGTTAGATTAGAGGCACCTCCTCCCCAGAGTATACCCTTGAATTTCTCCTCATTCTTGCTTCCCTTTCTTACTGATGTTCCCTATTTTCAAATATGATCTTAATACTAAGAAGCTGGCTGATCTCAATTTTAGCTTCACGTTTTCAAGCAATAGGACTTTTATTAACATGTTTAAAGTCAGGTGCAAAGTGTGTTTTAAACACAGCTTCTAAGAATCTGAATGGCACTTGTCTAAAAGCATTTTGATGCTTTGGCAGATTGTACAAGTGTTCACAAATTCAACTTTTGCAATGTGTCTGTCCCTTGCAGTGTGGCAATGAGGATGGGGTTAATGAGTTTATGAGACTTTATCAACCTCCTCTCAGCCACCAAAGTGTAGGAGATGTTGCAAAATGAGGCAGAAGGAATGTAAGAGTCAGAGCATGTGGAGGAGTTCAGTGAACTGCTGTCTTCCAGGTATGAAATGGCTCTCACATGCATGGCTACACAGCAGCTGTAGTTACCTGCACAAGATCAAGCCCTCTGAAATTCTGACATGAGTGGTGGTGGTGGGGGTGTCCAGATTCCATTGCATGTGGAAGCATCATGGGTAGTAGATACCTCCTGAGAGAGAGAAAGTTATTCTTTACTAAGAATATAGCCACTGGTAGGTTTCCTATGCTTCATCGGGAGGCCTCAGGCCCAAGCTCTTATGGACAGTACTAACAGGACTCAGAGGTTATCCCCTACCCTGAAAACAACAAAGGACATACAACTGTGAGGGAGCAGGCTGGAGGAAATAAAGGAGAAGCTGAAAGAAAATAGTAGTCAATATAATCATATTTCATAGACATACATGAAATTCTCAAGAACAAAGATAAATTATAATTGGAAAAATGGCACTTCAGAGATGATTCAATGGTTAAGAGCACTGGCCACTCTTGTCCAGGACCCATAAGGCATTCACAAGCATCTGTAACTCCAGTTACATGGGATTCAATGCTCCCTCTGGCCTCAGTGGGCACTGGATGCATTTATGTGTTAGGCATACATACATAGAGACACACACTCACATACAAATAAATCTTTACAAAAAAATAAGAGGTGGCGTCTACTCTAGATCTGGGATTTATGTTAATACTAAACCTAATGCTCAAGAGACTTTGATTTTTGATAATCCCCCCTCTGTCTTTTTACTACTTCCCCACTCCTGTCTACTAACTCGGACATCTACAGGATGAGATGCCATGTGGAAGACAGGTAGGGTACTCTACTCAGTATTCAGGTACTTGCCAATTGTGTGAATGAAACTGGTGGGAATCAGTCAACAGGAAGAAGTCATCTCAGCAGCAACTGAACATATATGCAGAGTAACAATGACGTAACAGTGAAAGAACCACAGCTGAGCCCAGCTCAGTCTATTGACTCCCACAATTTTGAAGTAAAAAAAGAATTATTTTTGATTGAGATAAATTGTAATCAGCCAAAGAAATGATGAGTGATAACTGTCGACTTCTTTTAAAGCTCATTTGTTTAGTTAGATTTAAAAATCTTTTGGTGCAATTATACAAATTATCTTGTTTTATAATTTAGGTTTAAATATATTAAGATTTAAATTATTGCAATTCCCAGCTTTACAGATAGGGATAACTTCTGTTGCCATTTTACTGTGTTATCCCTAAGAGCTATGCTTAGTTATTTAAAAAAAAAAAAAAAAAAAAAAAAAAAAAAAAAAAAAAAAAAAAAAAAAAAAAAAAAAAAAAAAAAAACCTTGTATTTTTAACAGCCCATAGCAAAAGAGCTACAAAGCAAACCATAAGACAGCTGATTTTTTTGATGTATTTTAAACTAGATACATTTTCAAATGCAGAAAAAGATCAAACCCACAAGAAAAAAATATATACTTTATTCCATCATGCTTCATCTACTACCTGCCTAAACACGCCCCTGCAGAAATGATGAAATGTCTAAAATCAAAGTAGCTTTTCATTCATCCAGCAGAAAACTTTCTAAATATAGTCGACGTTATCTGCGAGAATATTGACAGCATGTTCTCTAGGACATCTATTATCCCATACTGCATGGGAAGGTTAGATCCCCTGACAGGTAATGGTGTGATGGACAAGGGGGCCACATTTAGTTTATACTGGTTATCAACCTTCCTAACACTGTGGTTCTTTAATACAATTCCTCATGTTGTGGCGACCCCCAACCATAACATTATTATCATTGTTACTTCATAACTGTAATTTTGCTACTGTTAATAATCATAATGTAATGTTTGTGTTTTCTGATAGACTTAGGTGATCCCTGTGAAAACGTCCTTTGAACCCAAAAAGGTCGTGATCCACATGTTGAGAACTACTGATTTATATGCTGCATGCATAGTTTGGGGCATCAATAGTGTATTTTCCTAGTAACATGTACAAAAAGCTGTTATGAATACGAGGAAAACAAATGTAAGAATAATGCTCTCTCAGAAAACATACACGTTCCCACTATCTGCTCTTAATCACCTATAATGAAGAAAAGTAATCCTGCCATGGCCCAGCCACAATTTTATAAAGTGCCAATGGCTTTCTATGGGTCTTTGCAATGAAAAGACCCCCACCCACAGCCTTAGGAAAGCAGAGTATCTGCCACTAAAGCCTGCTTTTCATCCTTATTAAACCTAGAAGCAAAAATGAGTACTATGCCACTTTTCTTTTGAAGTTTAAAACAATTTGTTTTGGCTAGCATAGAGAATATTTTCTCATAGATTGTATTAATCTCATTGTAAGATGAAATGGAATGAGTCTTATTTTGAAATGCCAGGCCCCAAGAAAACCAGTTTCACAAGAAACACTAAGTACACACTTGTTCCATTTTACATTCATGTAGCATAGACAATAACCATGAGAGTGTGTGTACATGCATAATATTTTAATGAATAAAATAATAAATAAAATTCTTCCATTAGTAAAACATGCTCATAGTGCTCTATTTTAACAGTGGAGCTGAGTAACATGGTATGGTGAATGGCTCAGGCAACAGTGTCTGTTGCTATGATATGCCTTTTAGCAGCCAATTATTTATAAGACCTTTGTTTTTCTTTATTTTGTTCTGGGAGTAGGTGTTACGCTAATATTAATTAAACTTCATTTTTTTTTAAACAAGAGCTGTGATCAAAGGCTTTTTACTAAACCCAAGACCCACATCATTCAATAGATTTATAAGCTTCTCTTTAAAATAGGGTTGCTTTGACAATAGCAGAAATGTTGTGACTATGATTGACACAAATCTGAATGTAAATAAAATGAGAATTATTTTAATGGATGTGTGCTTCTGACTAATGGTTGCTTTCTACATAAATATGAACATGCTACATAAAATGTCACTCAAAGTAGTATCTGCTATAGGCCTAGATGTTAAGTCTCTGAGTTTGGAGATGAAAGTACATTTGTAATAGAGTCTGTGACCTATGACTTTATTGCTTACTCTCCCCAAAGGGCATTTTCTCAAAGTCCATCATGCAGAAAGATTGCCTTCACCATGCTGGAGTTCAGAAAATAGAGAAAATCTGTCTCTAACCTTTTGCTTCTTCATCTCTTACTCTCTCATCTTTTCCCAAGGCAAGCCAGAAATGTGAACTCTTCCCACCCTGGTAAAGCCATAGAAACCAGAACCCCTCTTTTCCCAAAGCCCTTCCCAGCCCTTACCCCTCTTGGAGCTGGCTGCAAAGAAACCCTCTGTCTTGCCTAACAATAGAGTAAACTACTTCTATTCCATCAAAGGTTTGTCTTAGCTTCAGAAGAGGGGAAACTGCCCAAGAGGCTAGGGAGAGTCTCAGCAGACAAGCCTTGCTGGCTTCCCCATTCAATCCATCTGACCCTTTCTGTCCAGTCCTGCCAGTGCACTCCTGCCTCTCCTTTCCTGAGTTAAGGCATGCATTTTGACAGGTCACTCTGGTAAACAGTTTTGTGCAAAAGAGTAATTGAATGGGTATGTTACATCACCTTTTCTCTACCTGGCTTCCTGTTAGGCATGTTGGACATACCTATTCATTAATGATTCATCCCTTTTCTTACTCTGTATCCTCTCTAGAAATGACCTTTCCTTATTATGACCTACAGAGATTGCAATCTGTGTGGCACTAGGTTGTGGGTAACAGATTCTTACACCTCTGAAGGACTTGGGAACCAATAGAGGTGGTGTTTAAAGCCTACTATAAGGTGGTATGCTTTTTAAAAGATGTCATTACTTTTATGTGTGTGTGTGTGTGTGTGTGTGTGTGTGTGTGTGTGTGCTTACATGAGTTTGTGGGAGGAGACTGTGGAAGTCAGAAGATGGTGTCGCTGGAGTTACAGGTGGTTATGAGCTACCATGTAGGTGGTAGTAGGAACCAAATCAGGCCCTTTGCAGTAAGCACTCCTAAGTGCTGAGATTTTTTTAAAAAAATAGATTGCTGGATTGGTAGAGGTCAGTGCTCCTAACATAATGATTTATGTTGAGAGCATTTTCAGAGTTTCCTCTGGGCTCTTGGGACCCACAGGCATAAGAGGACTTCCTTTTTATCAGGAAGAGCAGGATCTACCAATCTAATATTCCTTTTAAAAATCTGTCTGCGTTTTCCCTATTTTAGCCTAGTCTTTGTAGTTAGCCATAAGGTCATATAAACACCTATGAAGTCGTCCACTGCAGGACACCAGTGGAGAAAGAATGCAGTTGAGTTCATTGGGAAGCATTTACCAAATGCCTACTATGGGAAAAGCATGAGTATGGGTCCTGGATGTGGATAGTAGGCTTGTAGTCCCTATAGTAAGTCCAGTTCTCTTTGAGACTACATGTGTTTGCTCAGAAATAAATTCACACATTCATCTGCTCTCATTTCACAACCAAAAGGTTATGGGCCTATTAGTCACAACAAAACTAAACTGAGTGAAATATCCTGTACTGGAAAATATAAAGGATAATATAAGGAAACTCTTGCTGGATACAATACTTCTTTGTTTTCAGGAGTTCCTGTGGGTACCAAAAGTCTACACACTGAAGTTTTTTTTTGTAAAATGGCATGGCATATGCCTATAACCTACACATATCCTTTAATAATACACTTTAAATCATCTCTAGATTACATGTGACTCCTGTACAATGTAAAATGCTGTATATTAATATAGCCACTATACTACATATGGAATAAAAATAAATTTAAAAGCAAGTCTGTACAACCCAGGATAGAGGCAACTTACTTCTATGTCTCAATGAACTTGCAGATGAGGAATGTATAGTTAGGTTGCATATAGGCATTTGCTATAACAATGTAATGCTATAATTCATGGAGCACTTGCTAAAATGAAATAGAAGTAAATTTTGAGTCAGTTGAAAACTTTGTTATCTAGTTTTATTTATTTTTTGACTTTTCGGTATGTTAATCATTATATTAGCTATAGTTAGTTACCTATTGAAATAAGGGGATTTTCTTGATATTTTATTTTTTTGAGACAGGATCTCTTTGTGTAGCTTTGGCTGTCCTGGAACTCACTATGTGGACTAGGCTGATCTCTTTCTCACAGAAACCTGCCTACCTCTGCCTCCTGGGTGCTGGAATTAAAGACATGTACTATGACTGCTCAGCTATTTTCTTGAGATTTTTTTTTTCCTTTATTTTGTATTTATTAAAAAAAAAACACACAGTAAAAAGAATTTAAAATGTGGAAGAGTTAACAATAACTATATAGAGGATAAGAATGATAAGCATGGCTTATCAAGGGTAGACATACAAATAAGATTGCTACACCTATATTTTCTTTGTGTTCATCTTTCCCTCTGAATTTTTTTTTTTTTCC
>PVIH01018363.1:17200-38867 GCA_004025045.1 Sigmodon hispidus | reverse complement strand
AGGGGGAAGAGACCTTCAATAAGGATATACAGGGATGGAAAAAAAAATTCAGAGGGAAAGCTGAACACAAAGAAAATATATGTGTAGTAATCTTATTTGAATTTCCACCCTTGATAAGCCATGCTTATGATTATTATCCTCTGTATAGTTATTGTTAACTCTTCAGCATTTTTTTTAAATTCTTTTTACTGTTTTTTTTGATAAATACAAAATAAAGAAGAAAAAAATTCAAAACAAAAAAAAGTGCAACCAACATTCATTCATATTTACTATTCTGATGGCAATCATGCATATAAAGTAATACAGTATTTGAAACTCAGTTTTCTTTCTCTAAAGAACATATTCTTTGTATGAGAAGACAAATACTTCATGTATCTAATTCAACAATTTCCCCTGTAGTTAGTACAAATTCTGATCAAATCCTTGCAAGTTGTGTATCCTTCACTCAAGCTGTAAAGGAAGCCAGAAAAAAAAAATTAAAAAAAAAAAAAAACCACCTAGAAATAGTATCAGAGGAAGAACAGAATTTCTCTGCTTTTTTTAGTTATTCGCTTCTATTTTCATTAAGTATGTAGATTTATATGCAGATCTATCACTATGCATGTCAAGTATCAAATAAACAGTTTCTTTGTACTTTTAGATCTAAATGAATGCATTTTTTCTCTATATGTGGGTAAGTTTAAATGGCAGTTGTTAGATACATAAAGATTACCTTCCATACAAACATATTAAAGAATTCTCATGTTTTACTTTGTTTAGTTTTCTCTATTCCTCATCATACATGTTGCAAAATAAAATGCTTCTATTATCTCCACATGTATCTCTGTGTGGTATTTAGTAAATGCTGTTTGACAAAACATCATTACTGACATTATTTGTTTCAGTGAACTCAACTCTTTTCTTTTCAAGTGATCATCATCTATTGTAATATTAATGTCCATTGAAATATTAGCATAATATTAATTGTAGTATTAGTGACAATAATCAGAAATTTTTAAAAAAGCTATCTCTGGCAACAAGTGTAGCTCAGTGTTAGGACACTTTCCTTGAACTTGTGAGGCCCTGTGCCTAAATTTCAGCACATAAAAAAAAAATAAGAAAACCAAAATGCAATTTATAATACCTTCAATACTAATTCTACCTTACTATAAAAGTACTTAGATTTAAAGTTATTTCATTGGTATGTGTAAATGCATATTTAGTTTGTTGGTGTCAATGAAACAGTATTCACAGTGATTAATAATAAATATATTTACTTACTTTTAATTTATTAGAGATATTAAATTTTAATCATCAAATGTGTACTGTATATTGTATCATCTAACTTACATCTCTTTTGTAAATGTACCTATAGTGATTGGATGAAGAATGCCATCAATAGGCTCATATATTTGAGTGCTTAATAACAATGGACTGAGACTATTTAAGAAATTAAATAATTAGACCAAAATAAAATAAATAATTCCAAAATAATGTATGTCCTTGGGAGTGGGACTTGAAGTTTTAAAAGCCTATGCCAGACCCAGTCTCACTTTCTCTATAGATCTCAGGTACTTTTCCAATACTATGCATACCTGCCACCATGTACTCTTCTGTGACTACAATGGGCAGACTAAATGACTGAAACAGTGACTAAGCCCCCAATTAAATACTTAATTGAATACTTTTATTGTGGAGAAGAGACAGTGACTGGAAGGGGTGGGAGGGGGAAGGGAGCTTGAACAAGCATATAAACTGATAAAAAAAAAAATATGACCTTATTCATTAAAAAAAGAACACTATGCTTCAGGATAGGTAGCATGACCTGAAAATGATGGGCAAGGTGTCAGAACATGTGACAGGATGGTTCTAAACATATGATCCCTCCATTATTCATAATAGCTAGAACCTGGAAACAACCTAGATGTCCCTCAACTGAAGAATGGATTAACAAACTGTGGTACATGTACACAATGGAGTACTACTCAGCAGTAAGAAAAAATGATATCTTAAAATTTGCAGGTAAATGGATGGATTTGGAGAATATCCTCCTGACTGAGTTATCACAAACCCAGAAAGAAAAGCAGGAGATGTATTCACTAATTAGTGGACTTTCTCAACAAAAAGCAAAGCATGTCCAAGCTTCAAACCACAAACACTGAACAGCTTGGGATGTGAAACACCTTGGCCCGGCACCTTGGAGTCCATTCCCACCAGAGGAACACTTGACTCAGTCTTGATGTTGGGGTGAAGAAAGCAGATCTACCTGGAGTGGATGCTAAGCCACTTTGGGACCTTGGGACCTTCTGCCCTTGTTTGGGAGGAGATAAAGTGATGGGGAGAAGAGAGAGAGACTGGGAGGGGCGGGAGAGGGAAGGGAGCCTCAACAAAGGGATACATGGATAAAAAATACAACTTTATTCATAATAAAAAATAAATAAAATTAAAGCAAAAGAGTTGCCTTGTTCATTGTACCTAATCTCAGTAATAGAATAGTGATAAAGACAATACCCAAAAAATTCTAAGTTATTTTTTACATAAATATGCACATTAACATTTATTGTGCATTACTCACAACTGCCAAAGTGTATGGTTAAACTATATGTTTTCACCATATGTAAAAACATTTTATATGCACATAGTAGAGTCTTATTTGTACAGAGAGAGAAATCAAATTACATTATGTATGAAAAATGGGTACAATTTGAGATATCCATAGTAATATAAATAATTCAGACATAGAAAAATGAATAACACATTTCTGTCTCATTTTTAAATATTATAATTTATACAGATACAAAAAATGTATTTTTTATATATATAAAATAGATAAACTTAGTTTTATCCTCTGCTCAAAATCTCTATTGATGATTTTTTTTTTGTTCTGTGGTGATTTCATTTCTTTGAGCCTCATACTCAAAAGGAAGACACTATTTCAGTATTGTTAACAAATATTAATAACTACTACTAATTGATTTTTGTATAGCTAGGGTTTCCTTCAGTCTCTCAAAATCGATATGTTGCTAATGGGTCTCTACATATTTATGTCAAGAAAAGTCTTTGAAGGAGCAATTGCGTTGAAATACAAAAAAGTAAGACTTAAGTGTTTTACATGATTTTCTAACATTTTTACTTTAAAATGTTTTGACACTTGAATAGAAAAAAGCTAACTATTGAGATTTTAAATTATTAATATAATAAGCTACAAAGCACTATTGAAATTATAATATTCAATACAGAAATGTATATATTTTGAAGTTATTTGATTATTCTTAGACTAGTACTTCTGAAGGAGATATGTTAGTTACTTTATATGCATTTTCATAGATAAAATAAAGCCTCAAACAGTTATTGTCTTAACTGATAACTGACTTTTTTTAGGACAACAGAGATTTTCCAATATTAATAATTTTCATTAAACATATATAAATGCCTAGCAAAAATCTCAACCTTTCTAAAATTTTCAATCATTAGCTAAAAAACTTTCAATAGTTCTTGTAGAATTTACTTTTGTAAGCCGTATGCAAGTAAACTAAAATTGCAAGTTACAATTAGAACACTTTTTAATATAAAAAGAGATATAATATTTTTGTGAAAGATATGTCTACTTTTAATTTATTTAGAAACTTAATATAGATAAAAAATTTGAACAACTTTATTTTGAAGCATGATGAAATTAGAGCTAGTTAATTAATTAAAATTTAATTGAGCATCTAACATTTATATAAAGATGAACTCTTATCCAAAGAGATGTGCAACATTATAGAATACATGCTGAGTACATAATATAATAAAGTAAGAGGAAATTATTCCTTTTTAAAAAACATTTTTACTAAGTAGCTATTTCTTTTATTGAGCAGCATTAAACAAATTTAATTTCAAACATTACACTGGAAGCAAAACGAGAAGACTAGAATGAGACAAGGATAAATGGCCAAAAAGCATTCTATTTAATGGAATAGAAAATTTTGACAAGGGAAAACATGAAAAAACAAATGCACAAGCCCTCAGCACACACATAGAAATAGATGAAAAAAATTAAGATGATTTAAATATATTGCATATGTATTATAAATATATGAGAATCGACTTTTCTTTTTTATATTTTATATCTTATTTTTATTTTTCTATTTTTATTTTTTTTTAGTTTTTAAAATTTTTTTTATTATAAATAAAGTCACATTTTATATCCATGTATATCCTTATTCAAGGTCCATTACCCCTCCAACCCCTCAGATCACTCGCTGTCCTCCACATCTCCCTATCTCCTCCCCAGCATAAGCAGGAGGTCCCAAGGTCACAACATTGCTCAGTTCAGCCTCCACTCCAGACAGATCCAGTTTTCTAACCCCTACAGAAAGACTGAGTCAGGTGGTATCTCAAAGTTAGTTTGATTTGCATTTCTATTATGGCTAAAGACGTTGAGGACTTTTTCAAGTGCTGTTCAGCCATTCCTAATTGTTCTGCTGGGATTTCCCTTTTTAGTTGTGAACCCCATTTTTTGATTGGGTTATTCAAGGTTTTAGGCTCAAGTTTCTTGAGTTCTTTATATATTTTAGAGATCAGTCCTCTATATCTTGTAGGGTTGGTGAAAATCAATTCCCATTCTCTAGGCTATTGTTTTTTTCCTATTGAAAGTGTCCTTGGCTTTGCAGAAGTTTCTAAGTTTCAGGAGGTCCCGCTAATTGATTGCTGTTCTTAGTGTCTGTGCCACAGGTGTTATACTTAGGAAGTGGTCACCTGTGCCATTTCATAGAAGCGTATTTCCCACATTATTTTCTGTCAAGTTCAGAGTGGATGGGTTCTTGTTGAGGTCTTTGATCCATTTGGATTTGAGTTTTGTGCAGGGTGACAGGCTTGGATCTATTTGCATTTTTCTACACACTAGCAACTAGTTATGCCAACACCATTGGTAAAGATACTATCTTTTTTCATTAGATATTTTTGGGCCTCTTTGTAGAAGATCAGGTGTTCATAGGTTCTTGGGTTAATTCCTGGATCTTCAGTTCAACCCCATTGATCAACAAGTCTGCTTTTATGCTAGTATCAGGCTGTTTTTATTACTGTAGCTTTATAGTATAACTTGAAATAGGGGATGGTGATGCCTCATGAGGTTCTTTTGTTGATCAAAATTGTATTGGCCATCCTGGCTTTCCTGTTATTCCAAATGAAGTTCAGTATTGTTCTTTCAAGGCCCAAAAAATATTGTGTTGGGATTTTGATGGGCAGGGTTAGGGTTAGGGTTAGGGTTAGGGTTAGGGTTAGGGTTAGGTTCTCTAGATTGCTTTTGGTAGAAATGTGATTTTTACTATGTTGATCCTACCTATCCAGGAACATGGGAGAGTTTTCCATTTTCTGATATCCTCTTGAATCTCTTTCTTCAGTGATTTGAAATTTTTGTCAAATAGATTTGTTACTTCTTTGGTTATAGCTACTCCAAGGTATTTAATGATATTTGCAGCTATTATAAAGTGTGATGTTTCCCTTTTTTCTTTTTCAACCCTTTTATCTTTAGTGTATAAGAGGGCTACTGATTTATTTGAGTTAATCTTGTATCCTGCTACATTGCTGAAGGTGTTTATCAGCTGTAGAACTCCCTTGGTAGAATTCTGTGGCTCAATAATTGTATACACTCATATCATCTACAAATAGAGATAGTTTCACTTCTTTTCCAATTTGTATCCCCTTAATCTCATTTATTCTCTTATTGCTTTAGCTAAAACTTTGAGAACTATATCGAATAGATAAGGTGAGAGGGGGTATCCTTGTCTAGTTTCTAATTTTAGTGGGTTTGCTTTGAGTTTTTCTTCATTAAGTTTGGTGGTGGCTGTCAGCTTCTTGTAGATTGCCTTTATTAGACTGAGATATTCTCCTTGTATTCTTGCTCCCTCCAGAGCATTTATCATAAAGGAGTGTTGGATTTTGTGAAAGGCTTCTTCAGCATCTAAGGATATGATCATGTGTTTTTTTTTTTTTTTTTTTTACTTTAGTTTGTTTATATGATGGATGACTTTTAATGTTTTTCATATGTTGATCCATCCCTGCATTTCTGGAATGAAGCCTACATGGTCATGTTTGATGATATTTTTTTGTATATTGTTGTATACGGTTTGCCATATTTTATTGAGAATTTTTGCATCAATATTCATGAGGGAAATTGGTCTGTAATTCTCCTTCTTTGTTGTGTCTTTTAGTGGATTGTGTATTAGGGTAATTGTGGCCTCATAGAAGGAATTTGGCAATATTCCTTCAGTTTCTACTGTGTAAAATAGTTTGAATAGTAATGGTAGAATTTCTGCTTTGAATGTCTAGTAGACTTCTGCACTGAAACCATCTGGAACTGAGTTTTTTTTTTCTCCTGGGAGGCTTTTAATGACAGCATCAATTTCCTTAAGTGTTATAGGTCTGTTAGGTAATTAATCTGTTCTTCATTTAATTTTGGTAATTGGTATCTGTCCAAAAAGCTGTCCATTTCTTCTAGGTTATCCATTTTTGTGAAATATAGATTTGCAAAGTATGATCTGATAATTCTCTGAATTTCTTGGTGGTCTATTTTTATGTCCCACTTTTCATTTCTGATTTTTTTGATTTGGATAATCTCTTTCTGCTTTTTTACTAGTTTGTATAAGTACTTGTCTATCTTATTGACTCTCTCAAAGAAGCAACTCTTTGATTTATTGATCCTTTGTGTTGGTCTTTGTCTTTTTGTTTCAATTGTATTGACTTCACCTCTAAGTTTGATTATTTCCTGCCATCTACTCCTTCTAGGTGAATTTGCTTCTAATTGTTCTAAGGCTATCAGCTGTGCTGCTGTCAGTTCTCTAGTGTGGGATTTCTTTAGGCTTTTTATATAGGAATCTTGTCCTATGAATTTTACTCTTAACACTGCTTTTATTGTGTTCCACAAGTTTGAGTATGTTGTGGATTCATTTTTTTTAAATTCTAGGAAGACTTTGATTTTTTTTCTTAATTTCTACCTTTACCCAGAGGTGGTTCAGCTAAGTGACATTTAGTTTCCATGAGTTGATAGGCTTTCTGTGATTTTTGATGTTGTGGAACTCTAACTTTAGGCCCTGGTGGTCCGATAGGATATAAGGGATTATTTCCAATTTTTTGTATCTGTTGATATTTGCTTTATGACCAATTATGTAGTCAATTTTAGAGAAAGTTCCATGAGCAGCTGAGAAATATGTATATACCTTTGCATTTGGGTGGAAGCTTCTATAAATATCTGTTAAATCCATTTGCATCATAACCTCTGTTAGACTCCTTATTTCTCTGTTTAGTCTCTGTCTGTTTGACCTATCCAGGGGTGAAAGTGGGGTATTAAAGTCTCCCACAATTAGGGTGTGAGAACTGATGTGAGATTTGAGCTTTAGTGGTGTTTCATTTACATAGGTAGGTGCTCCTATATTAGGGGCATAAATATTCAGGATTGTAATCTCCTCTTGACCAGTTTTTCCTGTGATGAATAAGTAATGACCAGGTAGGTCTCCTTTTCATTGCTTTTAGCATAAATTCCACCTTGTTAGATATTAGAATGGCAAACCCAGCTTGTTTCTTAGGCCCATTTGATTGGAAAATCTTTTCCCAACCCTTTACTCTGAGCCTGTGTCTGTCTTTGAGGTTGATGTATATTTCTTATATTGAGCAGAAGCATGACTTCTGTTTTTGTAACCATCTTGTTAGTGTGTATCTTTTTATAGGTGAGTTGAGTCCATTGATATTAAGGGATATTAGTGTCCGCTGATTGATATTTCCTGCTATTTTTGGTTGTTCCTTGTCTGTATTTTCTTTCTCTGGTCTATTTCTGTGAGATTATTGATTGTTTGTGGTTTCATGGGTGTATCTGGGATCCTAAGTTGGAGTGTTCCCTCTAATGCTTTGAGGGCCAGATTTGTAGATTGGTATTGGTTCAGTATAACTTTGTCATGAAATATCTTGTTTACTCCATCTGTGGTGATTGATAATTTTGTTCGGTATAGTATTTTAGTCTGGCAGCCATGCTCTTTTAGTGACTGTATATCTTCTGGCCAAACCCTTCTAGCTTTCATTGTTTCCATTGAATAGTCAGGTGTTATTCTGATGGGTCTACCATTATAAGTAAGTTGGCCTTTTCCTTTGCAGCTCTTAAAATTTTTTCTTTGTTCTGTATGTTTTGTGGCTTGATTATTATGTGGCAAGTGGGTTTTGTTTTAGAATCATATCTATTTGTTGTTCTGTAAGCTTCTTGTATCTTTATAGGCATTTCCTTCTTTAAGTTAGGAAAGTTTTCTTCTGTAATTTTATTGAATACATTATCTGTGCCTTTGAGCTGGTATTTTTCTCATTCTTCTATTCCTATTATTCTCGTTAGGACTTTTCATGGTGTCCCAGATTTCTTAAAAATTTTGTGTTATGGTTTTTTTGGTTTTAGTATTTTCTTTGATTTATATATCTATTTCTGCTACTGAGTCTTCCACTTCAGATATTCTCTCTTCCATCTCTTGGATTCTGTTGGTTATGCTTGTATCTGTAGTTCCAGCTCTTTGTATCAGGTTTTCTATTTCTATCTTTGCATCATTTGTGCCTTGTTTATTGCTTCTGTTCAGTTTTTAGCTCCTGGAAGATTTCTTTCATATTTTGGTTTAAGTTTTCTTTCAAGGATTTTTTGATCTCTTCCAATTTTTTTGTTTTTATTTTCTTCTATTTCTTTAAGGGAATTTTTATATCTTCTTTAAAGACTTCAATAATCTTCATAAAGCTGTTTTTGGTGTTGTTTCCTTCTGCTTCCTCTCATTGCTCTGTTCTGGTCTTGTAGTTGTAGAACCCCCTGTTTCTTCTGACTTTGCCTTGTTGTTCTCTATATTATTATAGGTATTTTTGCACTGGCCTCTGCCCATGGCTTCAGTAGTTCAGGATTACACTGCTCCTAGTGAGTTGTGGTAAGAGTGCTTGTGTTTCTGCTGTCTCCTCTGAGCAAGTGGCCTGCTTGATCTCTGACTCTTCTCTGGACAGGGGTCTCAATTTTAAGGCCTCAGTCCTTCTCTGATTATGCAGTTTGTCCTGAATTCAGGACTGGCCATGTAATGTCTTGTCTTTTATGTATGGCTGAAGCAGCCCTTCACAACTAAACCCTAGTCCTGTTTGCTAAGGAGAGACTGGGATCAGGTTCTGCAGATTGAATTTGGTTCCGGAACACAACTTTCTATGTGGGGAATCAGGCACTGGAACCTGCTACCTCATTTCTGGAAGGGGTCTGAATTTCAAAATCCTCATTCCTTCTTTGCTGATGCAGTTGTAGGCGGGGCTAGCAGTGAAAGGTTCCCTCTTTTAGGTGTGGCTGGAGGAGGCCCTCACAGAAAAACCCCAGTCCTGTCTGCCAAGGAGAGTCCGGGATCAGGTACCACAGACTGATCCTGGTCCTGGAACACCTTTTTGTTTTATTTTTAAATTATGAATAGAGTCTCACTTTTTATCCATGTATCCCCTTGTTCAAAGTTCCTTACCCCTCATGACCCTCCCAGTAACTGAGTTTCTTCTCATGTCCTTATATCTTCCCCAGCAAGGGCAGGAGTTCCCTTGGTCCCAAGGTGGCTTAGATCAGCATCCACTCCAGGCAAATCAGCATTCCTTATCCCAACATCAAGAATTGGTCAGGGATTCCTCTGGAGGGAATGGGCTCCAAGTTGTAGGTCTAAGATGTTTTAGATCCCAAGCTGTTCAGTGGTTGTGGTTTGCAACTTGGGAAGGCTTTGCTTTTTGTTTGAAAGTCCACTAATGTGTGAATAACTCACCTGCTTATCTTTCTGCTTTTGTGATACCTCGCTCAGAAGAATGCTCTCCAGATCTATCCATTTGCCTGCAAATTTTAGAGTATCATTTTTTCTTACTGCTTAGTAGTACTCCATTCTGTAGATGTACCACTGTTTGTCAATTCATTCTTCAGTTGTGGGGCATCTAGGTTGATTCCAGGTTCTTGCTATGATGAAGAATGCTGCTATAAACATAGTTGAGCTAATGCCTTTGGAGTGTGAATATGCGTCTTTAGGGTACATCCACACTAGTGGTACTGCTGGATCCTTGGGGACATTGATTCTCAGTTTTCTGAGAAATTGCCATACTGTGTTTCAGAGTGGATGAAAAAGTTTACACTCTCACCAGTAATAGAGGTATGATACTCTTGCTCTGCAACCTCTCCAGCATAGGCTGTCATCTGTGCCTTTTATCTTAGTAAATCTGACAGGTATAAATCATATCTCAAAGCTGTTTTGATTTGCATTTCTCTGACGGCAAAAGATGTTGAGCAATTTTTTAATGCCTTTCAGCCATTTGTATTTCTTCTGCTGTGAATTCCCTTTTTAGTTTTGAACCTAATTTTTTATTTGGCTATTCAAGATTTTGTGCTCTATTTTCATGAGTTCTCTCTATATTTTTAGAGATCATTCTTTTCTTACTTGTAGGGTTGTTGAAAATCTTTTCCCATTCTGTAGGCTGTCCTTTTGTCTTATAGACTGTGTCCTTGGCTTTTCAGAAGCTTCTCAGTTTCAGGAGGTCCTATTTATTGATTGTTGTTCTTGGTGTCTGTGCTACTGGAGTTATATTTAGGAAGTGGTCGCCTGTGCCAATGCTTTGGAGGGTATTTCCCACTTTCTTTTCTATTGAGTTCAATGTGGTCGAGATTATGTCGAGGTCTTTGATCCAAGTGGATTTGAGTTTTGTGCGGGATGGTATGCTTGGATCTATTTGCATTTTTCTTCACACTACCATCCAGCTGTGCCAACACCTTTTGTTACTTTCTTTTTTACATTGATTATTTTAGGCCACTTTGTTAAAGATCAGGTGTTCACAGGTATTTGGATTAATGTTAGGATCTTCAATTCAGCTCTATTGATCCACAATTCTTTTTTTTTATGCCAGTACAGACCTGTTTTTATTACTGTAGCTCTATAGTACAACCTTAAGGTGGTTATGGTGATGACTCCTGAGGTTCTTTTGTTGAAAAAAATTGTTTTAGCAATCCTGGCTTTCCTGTTATTCCACAAGACTTGAGTATTGTTCTTTCAATATCTATAAAACATTTTGTTGGGATTTTGATGGGAAGTGTACAGAGGCTATAGATTGCTTTTGGTAGGATTGCCAATTTTACTAAGTTGATCCTACCTATCCAGGAACATGGGACATCTTCCCATTTTCTGATATCTTCTTCAATTTCTTTTACAGTGTTTTAAAGTTTTTGGCCATGAGATCTGTTACTTCTTTGTTTATAGTTATTCCAAGATATTTTATGCTATCTGTGTCTATTATAAAGAGTAATGTTTCCTTATTTCTTTTTCAGCTCTTCTATCTTTAGTGTATAGAAGGGCTACTGATTTCTTTAAATTAATCTTGTATCCTGCTATATTGCTGATGGCGTTTATTAGCTGTAGAAGTTCCCTGCAAGAATTTTGTGGCTCACTTACATACAAAATCATATCATCCTCAAATAGGGATAGTTTCAGTTCTTCTTTTCCAATTTGTATCCCTTTAATATTTTTTTTTTGTTTTCTTTTTACTTTAGCTAAAACTTCGAGAACTCTATTGAGTAGATAAGGGTAGATAGTTAGCCTTTTGTAAATCCTGTTTTTAGTAGGGTTTCTTGGAGTACTTCTCCATTTAGTTTGATATTGCCTGTCAGCTTGTTATCAATTGACTTTATTATACTGAGATATTTTCCCTGTAGCCTTTTGGTCTCCAGGCCTTTTTCAAAGAGGATTGTTGGATTTTTGTCAAAGACTTTTTCAGCATCTAAGTATGTAATTTTGTGTTTTTTTCTTTAATTCTTTCATATGATGGATGGCATTTACCATTTTTCATATGTTAATCTATACCTGCATTTCTTGGATGAATCCTAATTGGTTACGGTCGACGATATTTTTTATATGCTGCTTATATGGTTTGTCAGAATTTTGTTGAGAATTTTTACATCAATATTCAAGAGGAAAATTGGTCTATAATTCTCTATCTTTGTTGTGTCTTTGAGTGGCTTGCATATTAGGTTAATTGTGGCCTCATAAAAAGAGTTTGGCAATATTCCTTCAGCTTCTATTGTATGAAACAGTTTGAGGAGTATTGGTAGTAGTTCTTTGCATGTTGGGTACAATTCTGTACTCAAACCATCTGGACCTGTTTTTTTGTTTTTTGTTTTTTTTTTTTGTTTTTGTTTTTGTTTTTTTTTTAACAGATAACTTGACATTTATTGTGCAATTTTATCCCCAACAGAACATGTGGCATTCTAGAGGTATATGAGGTAAGAAAATCAATATTCCAATTAGAACACCCGAAATAATTAGCTCTAGTAACAAATGTCTCTTATAATTAAAAATATTGAATGTTTAAAAAACTCTTATAACATTTTAGGTTCCTAAAAGAAATGTCCTAACACTTACAAAACAACTTACTCTTCTATATAAATTGTTCACAAAAAATTTGCTATTCTATATTATACTATGCATTTTTTTTTTTAAGTTGGGATGCTTTTAATGACAGCTTCCATTTCTTTTAGGTTTATAGGCCTGTTTAGGCATTTAATCTGATCTTGATTTAATTTTGGTAAATGGTACTTGTCCAAAAAGTTGTCCAATTTTTCTAGGTTTTCCATTTTTGTGGAGTATAGATCTTCAAAGTATGACTTGATAATTTTCTGGATTTCCTGGGGGTCTGTCGTTATGCCCCAGTTTTCATTTCTGATTTTGTTGATTTAGATGCTCTCTTTCTGGTGTTTGGATAGTTTGCACAAGGTTTTATCCATAATGTTGACTTTCTCAAAGAACAAACTTTTTGATTCATTAATTCTTTATATTGTTCTTTGTGTTTCAATTGTATTGACTTCAGTTCTAAGTTTGGTTATTTTTTGCTGTCTTCTCCTTCTGGATGAGTTTTCTTCTAATTGGTCTAAGGCTTTCAACTGCACTATTAGTTCTCTAGCATGGGATTTCTCTGGGCTTTCATAGAGGCATCTAGTGCTATGAATTTTCCCTTTAAGACTGCTTTCATTGTGTCCCATAAGATAGAGTATGTTGTAAAATCATTTTTGTTAAATTACAGGAAGACTTTGATATATTTCTTAATTTTTTTGACCTAGAGGTAATTAAGTTCTGTGATATTTACTTTCCATGAGTTGCTAGATTTTCTGTGACTTGTGATGTTGTTGAACTCTAACATTAGGCCTTGGTGGTCTGATATAATATAAGGGATTATGTCCATTTTTGTATCTGTTGATATTTGCTTCATGACCAATTATGTGGCCAATTATAGAGAAATTTACATGTGGTTCTGAGAAATATGTATATACACTTGTGTTTGGGTGGAAGTTTCTGTAAATATCTATTAAATCTATTTGAATTGCTGATTGTTTTTGGTTTCATGGTTGTATCTGGAATCCTTAGGTTGGAGTTTTCCCTCTAATGCTTTATGAACAGCTGGATTTGTGGGTAGTTATTGTTTAAGTCTAAATTTGTCATAAAATACCTTGTTTACTTCATCTATGATGATTGATAGTTTTGCTGGGTATAGTAGTCTAGGTTGGCAGCCATGCTCTTTTAGTGTCTGTATAACTTCTGACCAATCCCATCTTGCTTTTTTTGTTTCCATTGAATTGTCAGGTGTTATTCTGATGTATCTGCCTTTATAAATAAATTGGCCCATTTCTTTTGCAGCTCCTAAAATTTTTTCATTGTTCTGTATGTTTTGTGTCTTGATTATTATGTGGCAAGTGAATTTTTTTGTGGGGATTGAATATATTTGTTGTCCTGAAAGCTCCTTGTATCTTTATAGTCATTTTCTTTTTTAGGTTGGGAACATTTTCTTCTATGATTTTATTGAATAAATTATCTGTGCCTTTGAGCTGGTATTTTTCTCCTTCTCCTATTCCTTTTATTCTCAGTTTAGATCTTTTCATGGTGTCCCAGATTTCCTGACCATTTTGTGTTATGGCTTTTTTGGTTTCAGTGTTTTCTTTGAGTGTTATATCTATTTCTGTTATTGAGTCTTCTAGTCCTGACATTCTGTCTTCTACATCTTGGATTCTGTTGCTTATGCTTGTATCTGTAGTTTCAGATGATTTCTTCAGATTTTCTATTTCTAGCTTTGCCTCATTTTGTACCTTCTTACTGCTTCTATTTTAATTTTTAGTTCTTGATATGGTTCCTTCATTTCTTGGTTTCTGTTTTCTTGATTTTCTTTATCTTTTCAAGGATTTTTTTCATCTTTTTCAATTATTTTGTTTGTATTTTCTTCTATTTCATTAAGAAATTTTTTATATCCTCTCTTAAGGCTTCTATAATTTTCAGAAAGTTGTTTTTGGTGTTGTTTTCTCCTAATTGCTCTGTTTGGCTCTTGGTGTTGTAGAACCACCAGTTTCTTCTGGTGTTGCCCTTTTGTTCTTTATATTATTATAGGTATTCTTGCACTGGCATCCTCCCTTGGCTTCAGTGGTTCACACCTAGTCAGCTCCTAGTCATTTGTGGCTATTTGGCTGGTGTCTCTTTTTTCTTCTCTGACAAGGGGTTTGCATGATCTCTGACTCTGCTCCAGATATGGTTCTGAGTTTCTAAAGTGCTTGATTGTCTCTGATGGTGCAGCTTACCCCGAAATTGGAGCCTGGCCATAGGAGATCTCTTTTCTTAGGGATTCCTGACAAAGGTTCCTCCCAGCTAAAGCCTAGAGCCTGTCTTTTAATAAGGGTCTGAGATCACAACCTTGGATGGGACCCCAACCCCTGAGATCCTGTCAATTGTTGAAGTCTTAATATTTTTTTTATAATTCAAGTCAGGTTCTGCTATTATGAATACTGCAGCTATCAACATGTATGATCTAATGCTTTGGGAGTATAAATGTGTGTCTTTAGGGTTATGTCCCATAGTGGTATTGCTGGATTTTGGGGAATATTGGCTCCCAGCTTTCTGAGAAACCTCATACTCTATTCCAGATTGGCTGAACAAGAAACAGTCTAGATGGCCCTCAACTGAATAACAGATTAACAAACAGTGGTACATCAACACAATGGAGTACTACTCAGCAGTAAGAAAAAATGACATCCTAAAATTTGCAGGCAAATGGATGGACTTAGAGAATATCCTCCTGAGCAAGGTCTCACAAACCCAGAAGGATAAGCAGGGGATATACTCACTCATTAGTGGATTTTAAGTAAAAGCATTATGTTTTCTTCAAAAGATGATAGGGGAATAAAGGGATTTAAAACACACACATACACAAAACAAAAGAAAACTTCTTGTTTGTCTATAGAATGGTTGCTTAACAGAAATTTGTGGTGGTCATTGTGCACCCATGGGCATTAGCTGTGACCTGCTGTGCTTTTGTCATCTATAGCTGAGCCTGACCTGATTTGAGAAGCTTTAGATTGTATTTTTACAAATTATTTTTACAATTTATTTAGGATAAATTACTGTCAGTGTGTGGGGCTGAGAATTATTATAAGTGGGCACTGTAATGGTGAATATTGTTGTCTTGTTCTTGTAAAGATCTTATAAAGAAACAGTATTTTAAATCAATAACTATAATAGGCCATTTTTTTGTAAAAGAGAAGGGAAAGAAATTTTTGGCTGTACAGAGCCCATTGGCAGGATCACCTTGTTTATTGCTCTTAAATCTGTTACCTTTCTTCAATTTCCAGGTTTCTTTTTGATAACAAATACAGGAGAATTCCAAGGATGAAAGAGTAAAATACCACAGTCAAATCTCACTCATTTCTTTTCCAGCTTCTTCATCCTAGTTCCTGGTTGCTTTTAGTGCCCACTGTTTTTGTACACCTTCCTTAAATATCTTCTTCACCCAGCTGTATTCTATCCAGGTTAAGATTTAAGGTGTGAGCTACTATAACTGATAGTCAATCTTGAACACACAGAAACACAGAAAGATAACTGTCTCTGGAATTATGATATTGAAGGCATAGGTAACCCACTCCTGGCTTTCCTTTTGTGGGGATTAAAGGTGTGTGCCATTGAAGTGCATTTGTTTGGCTTTGTACTCACAGAGATTCTCTGAATCCCTATGCTGTGTAAGTTTCACTGCTCTGAGCTCTGTTATCTATGGAAGATCTGGAGCTACCTCTGTCTAGTTTCACTGTAAATTGATCTCTTGATAGTCCAGGTTTTATTAAATATGTAATATATCACCACAAGATACTGTTCCTAGCCACTTTGTTTATGAAGGTTAAATTCCTATCATGGAAAATGGCAACTGTGGACCTTATTCACAAAACAGGTTGCTCAAACACATGACAGATGAAATGACATAGTGGACAAATGCTTAGTCATATATGTAAATACTATACAGACATCTATACCATAAGGGTCTGGGAACTTGAAGAAAAAGAATCAAAAATACATTAAGGTTTTTTTTTTTTATGATTAGCCTTAGTAAGTTGAACACTGCAATGCCATTCAACCAACAATGTTTTGACTAGCATAACTAAGTCTTTGTGGGACCAAAAGAACTAGATACAGGTGGTTGAATGGGGAAGCTAGTGGTCTGGGAAGGGATGGGACTATGTAATGAATATGATCACAACGTTTTAAAAAAGCTTTCAAAGACCTAATTTGAAAGATTTGTGTTTAATAGTTTCAGGAAAAGGTGAAGGTTGTAATGTCATTTCCTCCAATCTCAATTACCTCACTGGGTAGTAGGAGGAAGATTCATGTGACTCAAGAAGCTCACAAAATCTATGAGTTTCTGGAGATTATAAATCAATAACCCATTGTAGGGGTAAGAGGAGCTAGTCTGGTGACACCACCTACAATTGCAGTTGTGAAGGGAATTCTTACTGATAACCAGCTTAAAGGCTGTTTACAACCATCCTGACAATGACTTTGTGGTGATCAACCTGTCAATAGTACCCACTTTTGCTTTTGTAAGAAACGATGATACTACAGTAACTTCTAATTAATACTCATTGCTTATCAAGCTGAAAATGGTGGAATTATTTTATTGGTTATCATGCACTATCTGGCAAAAATAGATGTTTGATAACTTCCTCTGTATACTGTGAAAATCATATAATACAACTCATAATATTAATAACATTAAACAGCAAGAGTTTATTTTTTGTCATGGAGCATATCCCCTTAAGGTTCTGTTAAGCTCTGATGCAGCTTCCTTAAACACTATCACTTCTAGCATCCAAAATGAAGTAATGACCAGTACAAACCAACACCTTATGGCTGACGAAAGGGGATGTGGCAAAAATATGAGAGACTTTTAGAAACTTTTAGGACTGGCTTTATCACTTCTGCCTAAACTTCATTAGAAAAAAAAATAAGTGATATAATCAAAGTCTCTGTTAAGTGAATAGAAATATGCCTTTATTTTATAAAAAGATTGTGGAAAGTACTTGATACATTTTAAGAAAGTATTTAAACCTTGGTTATAGGAAATGAAATCATATTTGATTAGAATAAGTAATCCTACACATAATGTATTAAAACCTAGAAATGGATGTGTATTTAAAAATTACAGTCTTTTCAATATGCAAATGTATAATTTGAATACCATGAGATATATTGATATATTAAGTACATTAACATCATTTGTGTAGCAGACATATATATTCTATAAGTTTATTTAATGGGTTATATATATGTTTATATATATATTTACTTGATCTCATACAACTTGCAAAATTTCTTTTCTTTTCAGATCACTTTAGGACATATAACAATACTATATCAGAAAAAAATATCAGGTTCCAAAAAAATATATCTATTCAAATATTTCATTAAAATTTCATATACTAAACATACAAGATGCTTCTTGGTGATATCTTTTTTTCAAAAATGTAACCTGTTTTCAATTCAAAAGAAAGTTACAGAGTTACAATATAATAAGATACACTCATATCTCACTTCCTTATATCAAATTTCCATAATTTTTTCTCCATTATTATTTAACAAACATTTTCTTATTGTCAAGGAAACAAAAAAGACATATTAACTAGAATAGAATTGAGAAACTCACACATATGCAATAATTGAATTTTGTGACACCACTGGTCTTTTAGAAAGTCATTTATCAGGTGAGAAAGTCATTTCTATTATATGTTATTACAATGCCTTTGAGATTCATTTTCATAGAATTCTTGACACTATTATTACCTCTTCATCTTGATAGTAAAAAAAAAAAGATCACTTTTACAGATAGGCATGCAGAAATGAGTATTTATAGCTGTGGCCTTTGCTGAGTTCATCTTTCTTCATGTATATTATTAAACCACTCTAGAAATTTTTGCCTATATTTAAATGTTTCCTAATACAGCCTTATCTTCCCTTAATTTTAGTTTAAAGTTCTAGAAATTTCAAAATAAAGACTGAAGGTAAATTTGTACTTTATACACAGTGTCTTAGTTATTTTTCTGTTTCTATGAAGAATTACCATGCTCAAGACAACTTATAAAAGAAGGAATTTATTTGGAGGGATTTTTTTAAACTTTTAGGTGTTAGTCCTTAACCTTCATGGTAGGAAACATAGCAGAAGGTGGACAGACATGGTGCTGTTACAGTGGCTGAGACCTAAAATTTCATCCACAGTCAGAGGGCAGACATGGAGAACAAACTGGGAACAGCAGTATACTATCAAAACTACAAAGCCCATCCAGAGTGGCACACCTCCCCCAATAAGGTCACACATTTTAATCCTTTGCAAATGTTTCAGAAACTTCAGGCAAAGCATTACATTATCTAAGCATTCGGGAGGCCATTCTTATTTAAACCATCATACACAGAAAGTTAGGTGATATAACAAAAACATTTAAAATATAGAATGCTATTATTTGACATACATAGGCAATTTATCTTTGGATCTTATTTTTAAACAAAATCAACATATTAAAAAATGGTATACTCGAAAGTATCTTACATTGACTAAGTAAAAATTACCTACTCTTGAGCAATGTTATTTATTTGTGAATGCTAAAACATTTCTTTTGTTGACCACTTATATGAAGAGGAGTTTGGCTTCTCAAATTATAATGAACAAATATCATCGTTTAAGACACAAATAATGTTGAATGTCAAGGTTCACAGCCTTCCAAATATTGTTACTTAAGATATTTGTGCATTTAGTGTAAGTAACAGATAGTATTGGGAAGATTATTTCCCCTTTCAGTGGAAATTCTGAAATGAGCTGTACTTGACTAAAATTTAATATAGATCTTTGAGGTTTCTTCTAGAGGTATATCTTGTGTTAATAAGAACTGTGTTCCTTCAATGTGGCAATAATCCTTACTAGGGTCTGGTCACTTACATCTGATTACAGATCTAAGCTCCCACTTTGTAGAAGGAAATCCTCCCGTTAGTTTTTGTCAAGCCTTGTCAAGAATAATATATATATTTATATTATATAATTTATGTAGGTATGTATATATAAATATATGTATATATAAACACACATATACATATATACATAGAGAATTCTATGTTTTAATGGAGAAAATAGTTTATGTACAACAAATTTTAATTGAAGGAGTTAAGAAAGCACTTACTAATTCTGTTTCTGTTTTATCTTATATTGTTTTGTATTAATAACTGCAGAGCCCAGAATCCTTTAGGCACTCATTGGCACAACTCAAGTTAGTATTTAAATCATATTTACAAAGGACTTGGATAAATTATAAACTTTTAGGGCATTGATGGTTGAGTTTGGGGGTTCTGATTAAAGCTTTGTCAGAGCCATGAATAGAGGGAAAATGATGATATAATATGTGCAAAATGACATAATTATTTCATTTAGTTAATATTTATTTTATGTAAGGTTTATTTGGATTATGGCAATTTGCCATCTAAAATTAGGTAATAATAAGCTTAAAATGAGTCTGATTACTTAAATGCTTCCATTATGTGAAAGAGAAAGTAGAATTTCTGGTCAAATAAATGATTATTCTAGAACTATAAAGGTCATAATACTCCACTCAATCAAAGTCAGAGCAAAGGCAGACATAATGTGGCAGCTGATGGATCTTAAGGACAAACATGCAGAGCAAGAGGGAAATGAGAGCTCTGAACACTGTTAAGGAAGAACAGATAGTTTCCATAGTAACAAAGAAATAATGTTCTTTCATGCAAAAGATCCTGTTTTAAATGCTTTATTGAAGATTGAAATTTTAGAAAAATGTGTTAAAGCATTAAAGAAAGTGGCACAAGAATTTCCATACAGTATCCCAGTTACATTAGTTAAGAATGTACTTATAATTTTGTTAGTAGGTGGTTTGCCTATAAGATATTTATATTTGGCCTTTAAGATGACTGGCATCAGTGTTTGACACTACAACATTTTTATATGTCACATACCTCATAGCATCATGTACAAGTATGCTTCAAGAGTATTTGAGAAAATAGTACAAAACTTATACTTAAAAATTTGGGAAGTTGTGTATATTTGTATGTATAGCTTGATTAACCTCAAATGTATTTAATGACAAAAAAGGTACATTAGAATTGCCACTCATTAAATATGCCAAACCACACAGTTTAGAAGTATATTTACCTATAAGACAAAAGCACTTTTTTAAATGCACAAGCAAAGAAATGTATTCTAAGCTAATTTGAACAAATAATCTTTAAAATCTCACCAAAGCAGGGACCAAGTGCTGTCTGCAGTGTCCCAGCACACTCTGGAGCAGAGGCAGATAAACTCTGCCGGTCACCATACCCGCAGCTCCTGCTGAGGGAAGTTGCATGGCTACCCACCACCACCTCGAACTGAGCCAGCCAACATCTGCAGGGGTCTCTGAAGGACAGACTCAGACCCCGCCCATAGATGAGGGGGTTCACCAAGCCCAAGCACCTATATCCCAATTTGGGAGGGAGAGTTGAGCTCCCATAGCTTCTGGTTCCACTCCCGGACCAAGTGCTATCTGCAGAGTCCCAGCACACTCTGGAGCAGGGGCAGATAATCTCTGCCAGTCACCATACTCGCAGCTCCTGCTGAGGGAAGTTGCGTGACCACCCAACGCCACCTCGAACTGAGCAAGCCAACAACTGCAGGGGTCTCTGAAGGACAGACTCAGACCCAGACCAGAGAGGTGACAGGAGGCACACAAACCCGAGTGCCACAACTGACCAGGAGCCATCTAATCGTGAACCACTGAAGCCATGGGCAAACATCAGTGCAAAAAATTACATAATAATACAAAGAACAACATGGTAACTCCAGAAGAGAGTGGCGATCTTACAAATACAAGACCTGAACTGAGCAATGAAGAGGAAACAAAAAGAAGCAACACCAAAAATTCCTTTTTGATGATCATTGAAGCTCTAAAAGAAGATATGAAAAAAAGCCTTAAAGAAATAGAAGAAAATACAAACAAAAAATTGGAAGAGATGAACAAATCTATAAAAGAAACATGCCAGGAACTAAAAGCTGAAATAAAGGCTGAAATAAAAGCTGAAATAGAAGCAATAAAAAAGGCACAAAATGAGGCAAAGATGGAAATAGAAAACCTGAAGAAAAAAGCTGGATCCACAGATACAAGCATAACAAACAGAGTTCAAGAGATGGAAGATAGAATCTCTGAAGTGGAAGACTCAGTAGCTCAAATAGATATATCAGTCAAAGAAAATAGTAAAACTAAAAAAGCCATAACTCAAAATGTTCAGGAAATCTGGGACACCATGAAAAGACCTAATTTGAGAATAATAGGAATAGAAGAAGGAGAAGA
>PVIH01018363.1:0-17100 GCA_004025045.1 Sigmodon hispidus | reverse complement strand
TAGGTACAAGAAGCTTACAGAACACCAAAAAGGTATGATCCCCCCAAAAAAGTCAGCACGCCACATTATAATAAAGCCACAAAACATATAGAACAAAGAAAAAATTTTAAGAGCTGCAAAAGAAAAGGGCCAACTCACATATAAAGGCAGACCCATCAGAATAACACCTGACTATTCAATGGAAACGATGAAAGCTAGAAGGGCTTGGTCAGAAGTTATACAGACACTAAAACAGCATGGCTGCCAAACTAGAATATTATACCCTGAGAAATTATCAATCACCATAGATAGAGTAAACAAGGTATTTCAGGACAAAGCCAGACTGAAAGAATATCTATCTATCAATCCAGCACTACAGAGAGTATTAGAGGGAAAACTCCAACATAAAGACCTCAGATACACCCATGAAATCACAAAGAATCAATAAGTCCACAGAAGAATATCCTAGAGAAAGGAAATACAAACAAGTTGCCACCAAAAATGGCAGAAAATATGAATCAATGGTCACTAATTTCCCTTAATATCAATGGTCTCAACTCTCCTATAAAACGTCACACAAAACAAGATGGGTACAACAACAGAAGCCATCCTTCTCTTGCCTACAAGAAACACACCTCAACAGCAAAGACAGATACAGGCTTAGAATAAAGGGTTGGGAAAAGATTTTCCAACCAAATGGTCCTAAGAAACAAGCAGGGGTTGCAATCCTAATATCTAACAAAGTAGACTTTAAGCTAAAAGCAATAAAAAGGGACCAAGATGGTCACTATTATTCATCAAAGGAAAAATTGGTCAAGAGGAGATTTCAATCTTAAATATTTATGCTCCTAATATAAGCGCACCTACATATGTAAAAGAAACACTGCTAAAGCTCAAATCTCACATCAATTCTTAGACCCTAATAGTGGGAGACTTCAATACCCCACTCTCAACCCTGGATAGATCAACCAGAGAGAGCCTCAACAGAGAAATAAGGAGTCTAAATGAGGGTATGATGCAAATGGATTTCATAAATATCTACAGATCCTTCCACCCAAAGGCAAAGGAATATACATATTTCTCAGCTCCTCATGGAACTTTCTCCAAAATTGATCACATAATTGGTCATAAAGCAAATATCAGCAGATACAAAAAAATGGAAATAATCCCTTGTAACATATCGGACCACCAGAGCTTAAAGTTAGAGTTCAACAATATCAAAACACAAAGAAAGCATACTAACTCATGGAAACTAAACATCAATCAGCTGAACATCTTTGGGTCAAGGAAGAAATTAAGAAAGAAATCAAAGATTCAATGAAAAAGAATCTACAACATATCCAAACTTGTGGGACACAATGAAAGCAGTCTTAAGAGGAAAAGTCATAGCGCTAGATGCAGTCTTAAGAGGAAAATTCATAGCGCTAGATGCCTATATGAAAAACCTAGAGAAATCCCACACTAGAGACGTAACAGCGCAGCTGAAAGCCTTAGTACAATTAGAAGCAAACTCACCTAGAAGGAGTAGACGGCAGGAAATAATCAAACTTAGAGCTGAAATCAATACAATTGAAACAAAAAGAACAATACAAAGAATCAACAAATTTAAGAGTTGGTTCTTTTAAAAAGTTAACAAGATAGATAAGCCCTTAGCCAAACTAATCAAAAAACAGAGAGAGAGAGTGTCCAAATCAACAAAATCAGAAATGAAAAGGGGGACATAACAATAGACCCCCAGGAAATACAGAGAATTATCAGGTCATATTTTGAAAATCTGTATTCCACAAAAATGGAAACCCTAGAAGAAATGGACAGCTTTCTGGACAGGTACCATCTACCAAAATTAAATGAAGATCAGAATAATTACGTAAACAGGCCTATAACCCTTAAGGAAATTGAAAATGTCATTAAAAACCTCCCCCAAAATAAAAGCCCTGGTCCAGATGGTTTCAGTGCCGAATTCTACAAGACATTGAAAGAAGAATTACTACCATTGCTCCTCAAACTATTTTACACAGTAGAAACTGAAGGAATATTGTCAAATTCCTTTTAGGAGGCCACAATCACCCTAATACCCAAGCAACTCAAAGACACAACAAAGAAGGAGAATTAGAGACCAATTTCCCTCATGAATATTGATGCGAAAATTCTCAACAAAATTTTGGCAAACCGAATACAACAATGCATAAAAGATATCATCCACCATGACCAAGTAGGCTTCATCCCAGAAATGCAGGACTGGTTTAACATACAAAAAACTGTAAATGTTATCCATCATATAAACAACCTAAAGGAACAAAACCACATGATCATATCCTTAGATGCGGAAAAAGCCTTTGACAAAATCCAACACTCCTTTATGATTAAAGCCCTGGAGAGATCAGGAATAAAGGGAGAATACCTAAATATAATTAAGGCGAATTACAAGAAGCCGACAGCCAGTATCAAACTTAATGGAGAAAAACTCAAAGCAATCACACTAGAGTCAGGAACTAGACAAGGATGTCCTCTCTCCCCTTATCTATTCAATATAGTTCTCGAAGTTTTAGCTAAAGCAATAAGGGAACGAAAAGAGATTAAGGGCATACAAATTGGAAAAGAAGAAGTGAAGCTATCTCTATTTGCAGATGATATGATTGTATACATAAGTGACCCACAAAACTCTTCCAACGGACTGCTACAGCTGATAAACACCTTCAGCAATGTAGCAGGATACAAGATTAACTCAAAGAAATCAGTAGCCCTTCTATACACTAAAGATAGAAGAGCTGAAAAAGAAATAAGGGAAACATTACCCTTCATATTAGCTGCAAATAGTATTAAATACCTTGGAGTAACTATAACCAAAGAATTAACAGACCTATTTGACTAAAATTTTAAATCATTGAAGAAAGAAATTGAAGAGGATGTTAGAAAATGGAAAGCTCTCCCATGTTCCTGGATTGGTAGGATCAACATAGTAAAAATGGCAATTCTACCAAAGGCAATCTACAGATTCAATGCACTGCCTATCAAAATTCCAACACAATATTTTTTGACCTTGAAAGAACAATACTCAATTTCATTTGGAACAACAGGAAAGCCAGGATTGCCAAAACAGTTTTACTCAACAAAAGAACCTCAGGAGTTATCACCATCCCTGACTTCAAGCTATACTATAGAGCTACAGTAATAAAAACAGCCTGATACTGGCATAAAAACAGACTTGTGGACCAATAGAGTAGAATTGAGGATCCAGACATCAACCCAAAAACCTATCAACACCTGATCTTTGACAAATAGGCCCAAAACATTCAATGGAAAAAAGATAGTATTTTTAACAAATGGTGTTGGCATAGCTGGATGGAAGTGTGTAGAAAAATGCAAATAGATCCGAGCCTGTCACCCTGCACAAAACTCAAATCCAAGTGGATCAAAGACCTCAACTTAAACCCAACCACTTTGAACTTGATAGAAAAGAAAGTGGGAAATACACTTCTACAAATCGGCACAGGTGACCACTTCCTAAATATAACACCAGTGGCACAGGCACTAAGACCAACAATCAATAAGTGGGATCTTCTGAAGCTGGGAAGCTTCTGAAAAACCAAGGACACTGTCAACAGGACAAAACGACAGCCTACAGAATGGGAAAAGATTTTCACCAACCCTACAAGTAATAGAGGACTGATCTCTAACTTATATAAAGAGCTCAAGAAATTAGTGCCCAAAACCTTGAATAACCCTATCAAAAAATAGGGTACAGATCTCAAAAGGGAATTCTCAGCAGAGGAACTACGAATGGCTGAAAGGCACCTGAAAAAGTGCTCTTCATCTTTAGCCATCAGAGAAATGCAAAGCAAAATAACTTTGAAATACCACCTAACACCTGTTAGATTGGCTAAGATAAAAGGCACAGATGACAGCCTATGTTGGAGAGGATGCGGAGCAAGGGGAACACTCCTCCATTGTTGGTGGGAGTGTAAGCTTGTTCAGCCACTTTGGAATGCAGTATAGAGGTTTCTCAGAAAAGAGAGAATCAATCTCCCCAAGGACCTGGCAATACCACTTCCGGGTGTATACCCTAAAGAGGCACATCCACACTCCAAAGGTATTAGCTCAACTTTGTTCATAGCAGCATTATTTGTAATAGCAAGAACCTGGAAACAACCTAGATGTCCCTCAACTGAAGAATGGATTAACAAACTGTGGTACATCTACACAATGGAATACTACTCAGCAGTAAGAAAAAATGATATCCTAAAATTTGCAGACAAATGGATGGATTTGGAGAATATCCTCCTGAGCGAGGTATCGCAATCTCAGAGAGATAAGCAGGGGATGTACTCACTCACTAGTGGTCTCTAAACAAAGAAACAAGAAAAAAAAGCCAAACCTGCCCAAGCTACAAACCACAACCACTGAACAGCTTGGGATCAGAAACACCCTGGACTGACCCTTCGGACCCTACTCCAACTATAGGAACACCAGACTCACTCTTGAGGGAGGGGGGACTAAAATGAATTTGGCCAGTATTGGAGACTGATCCAAGCATTATTGGGTCGGTGGGACCATAGGACTGTCTGCTCCCTGCCCAGGGAGGGAATGGGGAGTTGCAGAGAATAAAAATGACAAGATGTGGTGGGAGGGGGAAGGGACCTTGAAAAAATATCTCACCAAAGCTGAAAAAATGGACAATGGTGTTTTACCATCTCAAACATTTTAATTAGGATAAATTCAATAAGAAGCAAGATCAGTCTTTCATTAAGCACTCAGATTATTTCATTAACATAAGATCAACTGATTTGGAGATTCAATTATATCCCCATTATTCCTCACAAAAAAATACTTAATTTTTTTTAAAAAAGACTGTGTGCACTTGGAATAAATATAACAAAATTAGAGAAATTAAATTCATTAAACTTTACATAAGCAGATAATACCCCCAAATGCATAAGTATCCTCTGTGATAATTTTGATTTTCTAAGTTCTTTAGTTGTATTTAAGACTGAACATATCATAGAAAGTTGAGTGAGAGAAACACAAACTGTTCAGGATGATAAATTTGATAATTAATTTAAGAAAGAAAACAATCATTGTTTTCAGATCACCTATAATTCTCTGCTTAATTTATTGTTTTTTATGCTTGAGTTAATATGACCGTTTCTATCCAAAATTCCATTATGACAGTTAACATCTTGGCTTCTATTTCTATTTCTGCATGTAGATGTAGAAAAGATAATTTTTATTAATATATTTATTTACAAATTTAAAATAACATACTATATATTATACTAGGTTTATGGGCTATAGAATGGCTTATATTAGCTAGTCAAGGGTAACATAAGTACTAGAGTCAATAAAATTATCCTTAGAGAATAGTAATACATGGAACAGCTGCCAATAGCAAATTGGGTGTAGAGTTATTCTAAAAAATAATTGGGAGTTGTATAAGTCTTTACTTGAGCCTGAGGAATAACAACCCTTGGATTCTGGTGATGCCCCCATCTTTCAAATAACTTTCAGTTATATTATGCCTTTTTCATATTGCAATAATCTGAAAGGTTAATAAAAACTTTTCTGTAAAAATATTAATATGTAATTTTACATGTGTTATTTTGCAGGGTTTTAACTTCATGAGTTTGTTTATAAAATCAGATAGTCTTAAAATATTTCAGCAGTCTCTTAATTTAATCTTTGCTTTAATAAGTAATGATGTTTTAACTTCCCTCATGTATTTTCTAAGTTATGAGTAGCAATTCGATTTCTCTGTTATACCAAAATACCTGAAAAGAAGCCATTTAAGCAAAGACTTATTGTCATTCGGTTTGAGGATAAAGTTTATGAGGAAACTCGTGTTACTGTATTATCAGTCAGGAAGAAAAAAGAAGTGAATGCAATGCTCAGCCTGATTTTAATTCACTCTAGTATTACAGCCAAGATGATGGCCTTACCAATAGTTAATGTGGGGATTCCCACTTTCCTTAATGAAATTCAGAAAAGCTCTACTAAACATATCCAGGTTTTTGCTTCTAGGTGACTCTAAATTCTGTTGACAACAAATATTGTTCATCACTTCATGGGACTAATTCATCATATGTGAAAAATTTCAAATATTTAATGGTCTCACTACTAATTTTTTTTTCCTTACTAGTATACTAGGATTAGCTAAAAAAGATTTTGACCTTGTTCTGGGAATCACTATAATGCATTCTTAAGGAAAGCTTGATTCTCTGACCTCAGATTCACATGGAAGTGGCAGAGGCATCACTTCAATGAGATCTTTCTGTCTGGAATAAAAAAAAATAGTATTACAGAAAGTGGCAATATTGTAGATGGACATTTCTCATAGGGTTACTCTCTCTCTCTCTCTCTCTCTCTCTCTCTCTCTCTCTCTCTCTCTCTCTCTCTCTAACACACACACACACACACACACACAAATTAATGTGAAAACATTAATTTTGAAAAGTTGACCTATAGCTTAGACTTGTTTCTAACTAGCTCTAATAAGTTAATCCATTCCTATTCATTTATTTTCTGCTGTGTGACTTAATTTTCTCATCTTCTCAGTGTCTACACTGCTTGCTTCTCATCTCACAGTATCTTTTTATTTCTTCTTCCCAATGTCCTCTGTGCCTGAAAATTCTACCTGGCAATTGGCCATTCAGTTTTGTATTAAATTAATCATAGTCGCATATTTTATACAATGTAATCAAATATCCACAAACATGTGTTAGCAGCTATTGTTTTTAGATCGCACAAAGTCAAGGTCAAATGCTATACCTACCTACAAAAGTGTCTTATCCCACTTGAGGTTTTATGAGAGGACAATAGATTCCAAAATATAGTCTTGAGAGAGTTTTTAATAATATAAATTGCAAGGAAATGCAGTAATGAAGAAACATGACCATTTTAAAGTGAGATGGAAAGGTTCATTTAACTGCAACAGTTTTAGATTATGGCAGTTTAAGGGGCACTATTTTAAATGTCATGACCCCACATGCAAAGGTATCTAAATCTTCTGAGTTCTTCTTCCCATTCAGGTTAATCCAATGTCTCTCTTCACTGTTTCACTGTTTACTTCTCCAAAAAAAATGATGCCTCCTGCTCCTATTTCCACCCACAGTGTGGAAACTATGGTTGGATATGTTGTATAAGAGAGTATATTTTCAATAAAATTAAACATAGAATCGTTATGAAATATACCAGGGCAAAGAATTAGTCCATTTTCTTCAATACCAGTACAGGAAATCGTGACAGTGTAATATTCCCCTTTGCCTAATAAAGTCACACATATTTATGAAAGTTATTTCTTTACTTGCCAACAGCTTACCTCATTTTAAAGTCACTGCTTACATAAAGGCAAGAAGGAAACAGATATTTACCAAATAAAGGAAGAGTGGATGAATATAGGAATGAGTAAAAGAATAATAATTCAGTCTACATTTTCCTCAGACAGTATAATTCAGAATAATTTCAATAGCAATAATTGCAATCCATTTTGAAGTCACAGTTCTTCACAGTGATTTTTGCATGTTTGAACTGGTATATTAAATCTCATCTTCCAAGGACAATGGAAGGTTGTGCCACCAGTTTTTCAAAGAGTCACATTCCAACTTGATTGTGCAAAAAGATGAATAATTAGTTTGGAATTGACATAATGTTATATGTAACAAGAAAACTGACATTAAGGAGCACTTTCCTTCTGGAGAATTTAACTGACACCTTGGTCAGGAGAAACTGTAATAGCTTTCAGAAACCTGCTGTGGCTGAGAATGAGTTGGACATCTATGAGTGGTTGCTAGTAGTCTTTCCCACTACTGCATCACACTAGAATTAGCTATATCTGCTGGCAGGTTTCACAGAGAGGTCAAGGATGGAAGTAACAAGGCAAATACAGAGTCCTGCAAACTAACAGCTAATCTCAGTACTGCTCGTTTGCTAGACTGACATTTATTGTATGATATTCAAATTGCATTCCAATTGTCCTTTCTTATTTGAAGGTTTCTATTAACCATACATCTTGTACATTTATCTAAAGTGATTATTTATTTCATGAAGAACATTGCCAAAAACATACATATATCTTTTCAGTTTTTAAAAGATCTACTTTTATGTGTATGCATGTTTTCATTGGATGCATATCTCTGTACCACATATGTGCCTCGCCGTCAGAGACCAGAAAGGCTGTCTGATATCCTAGAGCTGGAATTTTATATGTGTGTGGGTCAGCCTATGGGTGCTTAACTCATTCAAGAACAAAACGTTTTAAAGTCCTGAGTTATCTCTCTCACTTTTCATTTTAGTTTTTGATTGAATTAAGAACCTAAATATTTTTAAATATTTAAATTTTTTAATGTTTGAACTAATGTAGTTTCACTTTATTTGTTAAATTTTCTGTTAGAAAAGTAATATATATAATATGTTTATTTTCTCTGAAAACTATTTGATTTTCTTACTAACATGGTATGCAAGATATGAAATGCCTTTACTTAAGGTCATACTCAATCTTCTTGTTTTAAAATTTTCCTTTCTTTCCTCTAGTATCAAGGTCACTTCTGTAATGTTAGCATCTAAAAATAAAATGAGAATATTTTCTTTCTTTTGTTTTTTGGGAAACTTTGAATTCTTTGGATTTTTACAGTATGTTTTAAGTAGCAAAACAAAGAACCAAATAGTAACACTCTGAATCTCTTGTGTGAAACTATTTTCAATGAGTTATAAACGTATGCCTATGTGCTGTATTTAGGAAACTAATGAAAGATAAAAGTAAGATTATCACTAAAGTTCAACTTGGTCAATTAGTGAGTTTTTTGAGATTACTTATAAAATATTGATGGAGAACAGAAATGACTCAAAGATGATGGTATTACCAAAATCTCACCCCACATGAGTGACAGCTCACAAATCTAGAAACCCACAATGAGTACACTACAAAACTTACAGGCAACTCAGATGGTAGAAAAAATATTCTCTCCTGGTAACTCAGTTAGTCTGAGCCTCTTCTAGGCAGTTCAGCAGATCTTCGCACTTTCTAGGCAGGATAACTTACTGAGAGTGTCTCTCATCTATAAGTAATGCTTACTACCCACCTCTGGAGAGGTAAAGAGTCAGTGTATTTGGTCAGTTTCAGGAGTTCCATAAAGCTCTTGAGGTAAAAAAACATCTTATGAAAATTTATAAAGCTTTTCATGTGAATGGGATGTTTTACTTTTCTCCTGTGACTTAAGGAGCTTCCTTTAAATACAGATATTTCTAAGGAAATATGTACCCCAAAAAACTTATTTTAATAAAAATTATTGGCCCATAATAATGAATCAAAAGAATAATGAGTCAAAATCTCTGAAGTTGAGACCAGAAAAGTGGCTAAGCTATGAGGAGTGTTTCTTGCATTTCCAGAAGATGCCAGAGTTCCTGGCACCCTAGTATTTCAAGCCCACTTCCAGGGATATGATGACTTTTGGTCTTTTGAAGACACTGCAAACATAAACAAACTTACATAAATCAAATGAATTAAAAAAAAAAAACACTGACGTTGAAGCCCAAACTTCTCAATTTCAAAAACATTTTTAGACAGAGTACATTTTAAATATGGTTACCAACTTGATATTGATTTTTAGCATATTATGTTTCAGAAAAAATAGCTAAGCTCACATGACAGTGAGTAAAGTAGAAGGAATACAGGAATTATGCCTCATCTTATTATGTGACAACAGCCACCATTATGCTAAAATGAGAAAAAAATGAAGAATATATTAAAATCAAAGAAAAAATGAATTTATTTGCTATAGAATTGCTGTTATGTATGGATAGTACCTGAATCTTCTGACATATCATGGATGCTTGAAAAACTATGAAGATTCCAAAGGTAAAAAAAAAGTCATATTCCCTCATTTGTGAATGGTATGATCCGAAAGTTAACAGACTCAATGTTTCTACCAGGAAACATTCAGCTTCTATAAACTCTTTCAGCAACATAAGCAAACATCAGCATTTGATACATTTTCTACATGACAATAACTGGCAGTAAATAATTAATTTAGAGAAGTAATCTCACTTCCGTTAGCCTCAAAATAAATAAAACATGTAAACATAACCCTAAGTAAAGATATTAAGACTTTTTCAATATAAATATTAGAGAAAATATTTTATCAAAAGGGACTAGAAATTCAACATAGTCTCCCTAAAACATCCAGTAATGTTCTTCATAGATATAGAAATATTATATTGTGTTGAAAATTTATTTGGAGAAACAATTATCCTAAAGGAAAAAAAAAAACACTGAGACAATCACATTATCTAACATCAAAATGTAGTAGAAAACTAGAGTCACAAAAACAACACAGTATTGGTCTGAAAGTAAATGCACAGACCAATGGAATGAAGTGGAAATCTTTGACTAAAGGAAAGCTGCTATAGTGATGTGATTCTTGATAAAAGAGTCAAAACATACATTTAAAAAAGAAAAAAACTTTTTAAAGAAATTATTGCTGGAAAAGGTATCACCATATTTATAGAACATAAAAACTAGACACATGTCCTACCATGTGCAAAAATAAATGAAATAAGTTCAATACTTCAATTTATGCTTTAATAAATGAAATAATGGACTTTTAAAACAATTTGTAGGAAATCCAGGGAGAACTAAAATTTTGGGATAGCTAATGACTTTCTGGAGCTTCAGCATCTCATGTTGTAATGCCAAAGTGCAAAGATTTAGAATGCTTCAGAATAGCAGCAGATGTAATCTATAGAATGAAGGAAGACTATAGAATAATAAAAGCTCTCTGCCAGCTATTTATCCAAGAAGGAATTAATGTAGAGTACAAACAAAAGATAAATTTAAACAACGAAAAGAAAAAGATGTGTTCACTAACTAGACAAACTTCGGTAACTTTTTAAAAATAAAAACATGCAAAGAACCAAAAAATAATATAAACAAAAAATCAAAAAATTTGAAGTCTTTAACCAAGATTTCCAAATCTAACATACATTTGTACTTTCAGCTCACCCTGTGAGAGTCAGAATATCTATTCACATGAGAATTCTACCTGACATTCAAAGAAGAACTAATACCATTACTTCTCAAACTGTTTCATTCAATAGAAACTGAAGAAATATTGTCAACCTCTTTTTATGAGGCCACAACCACCCTGTTACCCAAGCCACTCAAAGATGCAACAAAGAAAGAGAATTATAGACCATTTTTTCTTATAAACACTGATGTGAAAATCCTCAATAAAATTCTGACAAACTGAATCGAACAACATATCAAAAAAGCCATCAACCACAATCATGTATGCTTCATCCCAGAGATACAGGGATGGTTCAATACATAAAAAACTGTGAATGTCATTCATCATATAAAGATATTGACAGAAAAAAAGCATGATCATCTCATTAGCAAAATTCAACATTCCTTTATGATAAAAGTTCTGAAGAAATTGGGAATATAGAGAAAATATCTAAATATAATAAAGGCAATATACAGCATGTCAATAGCCAACATCAAACTAAATGGAGAAAAACTCAAAGCAATCCCACTGAAATCAGGAACAAGATACAGCTGTCTCCTCTCTTCTTATTTATTCAATATAGTTCTCAAAGTTTTAGCTAAAGCAATAAGAGAATAAAAAGAGACTAAGAGGATACAACTTGGAAAAGAAGAAGTCAAACTATCTCTATTTGCAGATGATATAATTTTATACATAAGTGACCCCCGAAATTCTACCAGTGAATTCCTACAGCCAATAAACACCTTCATCAATGTAGCAGATTACAAGAGTAACAAAAAAAATAACCTTCCTATATAATAAGGATAAAATGGCTGAAAACATAAAGAAAACATCACCTTTTTTTCTTTTTTCATTATTAGTAAAGTCTCATTTTGTTGTCCATGTATCCCCTTGTTCAAACTCCCTCCCCTCTCCTATCCCTCTCAGTCACTCTCTTCTCATCTCCTTATCACCTCCCCAGCAAGGACAGGAGGTCCCAGGGTTCCAAAGGTGCTTAGTTCAGCATCTACTCCAGGCAGATCTGCTCTCCTCACCCCATCAAGACTGGGTTAGGTGTTCCTCTGGAGGGAATGGGCTCAATTTATAATACCTGCAAATAGCATTAAATATCTTGGCGTAATCAAAGAAGTAGCAGACTTGTTTGACAAAAACTTTAAATCACTGAAGAAATAATTGAAGGGGATATAAGAAAATGGAAGGATCTCCCATGTTCCTGGATAGGTAGGATCAACATATTAAAAATGGCAATCTTACCAAAAGCAGTCTACAGATTCAGTGCAATTCCCATAAAAATTGCAGCACAATTTTTTACAGACTTCGAAAGAACAATACTCAACTCTATATGGAATAAAGGAAAGCCAAAATTGCCAAAACAATCCTGCTCAATAATAGAGCTTCAGGAGGCATCACCATCCTGACTTCAAGGTACATTATTGAGAAAATATAATAGAACAAATGGCTAGAATTCCAGGAAAAGGGAGCCAAAGATATTACCAATATTTGTGTAAGTTAGATCAGTGACTATGGACATTTCTCAAAAAACTGAATAAATAAAATTATAGCATTTAAATGATGCAACTATATTAGTGTTAAGTGCATAACCACCCCAAATGCTTACTGTGGAGATGTTTGTTATGCGTCTTGTGCCAGTATTTTATGTATTTTAAATTGGAATCAAGGTATGTACTCATCAGTGAATAAACAAATATGCTATATATTCATGATAATGTTATTGTTAGCAATAAAAACGAATAAAATTTTCTCTTTGTAAAGAAATGTATTCAGTTGAAGATTATCATGTTAAGTGAAGTAAGTTAGACTCAGTAGAGCAAGTATTTAAATTTTCTCTCTAAGTGGAATCCAGACGAGGATACTGAAGTCCAAGAATAACTATTAGAAAGTCAGAAAGAAGATCAGGAGAGAGAGGATGAGAATGAATAATAGGGTGGTGATATGGACAATTGTGTAATATCTATGTAGGTCAATGGCAAATCGAAACTTTATGTACCTGTTATAAATTAATATAAATTAAAACATTTAAGTTGTTATAGTATAATGCATTACTATCAAAAATTTTAAACAGTTATTTAACACCACTATTTTTAAGGAATTTAAAACAGTTTGGGTAGCTGAAAGCTTCCTGTTTCCTGCAGTTTCTTAGTCCACCAAAAACGCAGAGGCTTTTATTAAAAATTAAAAATTGTCTTGTCTATGAATGAGGCTTACTACTAACTAGCTCATTAATCTTTAATTAACCCATTTCTATTAATCTATGTGTCACCATGTGTCTTGAACCTTTACGTGTTTTCTATTACATCTCTCTCCCCCAGATCCCCCAGAGGCCCAAAGCATCTCCTCTCACTTGAACTTACTTCTCTCTCTCTCTCTCTCTCTCTCTCTCTCTCTCTCTCTCTCTCTCTCTCTCTCTCTCTCTCTCTCCCCTGCCTGGTGTATTCTGTTTGCCATAAGCCAGAACAGCTTCTCTATTAATCAGTGGTGGCAATACATAGTCACAGACTACAGAAAGATCATCGTATAGCAAGTTTGTGTATATCTAAATGTATCTTGGGCCCTCATGTCCACTGAGCACAAGAAATAATTTAATGTTGGTACATTATTGTCCATTTTTTAGAATCATAAATAATAATTTTATAGTGCTATGACATGACATTTGTGATGCATTGAAATAAATTAAAATTTTGATAATTTCGAAAAAAAATTACTTAGTAAATCTTCAGTCTATTATGGTCACTCCCTATAGACTGGAGAGAAGCAGGAAATAACAATTCTAAACTTTTAAAATATATATTAAAATATATATATTTGCTTTTGTAATTTGTAAATACTATGTATATGGTTGTATAAAGCCTACTAGTTTTAAGGCACATCTTAAGGAACTCTACTGTCATATAACCCCAATAGGTTCTTCTCAAACTGGCTTATCACCTATCTTAATGTGAAAAAATATACTTGGTTTCTGTATTTTCCAATATCAAATGTGACAAAATATTTAGTGCTATTTAAACATAGCAACATGACATAATAAAGTATTCTCAACCACCTAGTGAATGCTGCACAAATAATAATTGCTGATGATGCCAAATTATGCCTGGATTTATAGTAGGAAACTAAGCCAATACAATAACATTAATAATGTAATAAAGGCCAAGGGTGCTGACTTGGGGGCAACTCTATACATTGGGAATAGAATAAATACAAATTGTCAACTGCAAAAAGCATCCAGCTGCAGCAAATGTGTGAAAGGAATTGGTAGTAGCATTAACATATAATAAAGGACTATTATAAGCATTTCCTTTACTTCTAGATATTGTATCAACTTTATGCTCATATAAAATGATATGAAGTTTAAATAATGTAAATTATTAGTAATTTTGAGTTGCATAACTACATCCTGACAGCTACACAATGTAGCAGAAAACTATATGCCTTGCTGGCTAAAATATTAATATTATATTGACTATCTTTTCCATGGTCTGTAAGGCCCAGAAGTTCTTATAAAATTTAAGGTTGTCTTCACAGAATTTGGTTTAGTTACTGTACCTGGTATACTTAGCAAGTAGTTTTGTGTATTTACTTTCTGAAGAATAGATAATTTTTGAAGTAAAGGTAGAGAAGTCCTAATGAATCACAGCTTTATGAAATATGCATTACATATCTATATTCTTCACAGAGCTTCCATCAGAGAAATTAAAATAAGGAATTCTTAAAAACCATTTAGTGCCAGGTTGACAAGGCACTTTATAAGCTTGGAAGAGTTTCAGCTTATATCTAGAAAGTTTTCAAAAGAAATTTTGTATATTTTTCTTTCACAGGTAGAATAAGAATGGAATACAAAATTCTAAGGTGTCCTTGATGTAGCCAGGTTTCTGTTTCATTAAAGTAATCATCTGCTTTGCACTGCTGATTTTCTGAAAAATGGTTTATTAGGAAAGATATACTTCTGTAAAATGAGAACTTTGCTGTAGAGCGGCTGAAATATTCTAAAGTGATTGTCATCATGGTCCACAGGGGCAGTTAAAGAAAAGCTCCTAAGATCTCTCTTATTGGGTCCAAATTGAATGAATAAGTTCAGTTCTACTCTAACTTAGTATCTAATATTATTTATGGAATTTATTAAATATTTAGTTTTTTTCATTGTTTTGAATACTAAATGTATGACAAAAAGGACTAAGTGATACTGGAAAAACTTATGAAAAAAGTCAAAATATCAGAGATCAAGATGGGCAATTATTCTAAACAATGCTAGCTTTTGAAAAATATTCATCATTCATGAATTTGGATGAGTGTAGATTGAATATGTTTCTATTTTCGTATTATTTTATGTACTTGAAATCTTACATTTAATCCCTTAGGTATATAGCTGAAATGACTTATGGTTTTTGGATTTACAGGTTGACACATGTTGCACTTCCTCCCTTTTGCTCTGAGATCATATTGAATGGCTAACCTATGGCCCAAAATTTCTGACTTAGTGAACTAGCACTTCTTAGTGTGCTGTACACTGCCAGTTCAGCATTGTCCAGCTCGTAGCTTGTGCCTCCCAGAAGATGTATAATGTCATGAATGCAAAGTTCACATCTCAGGATCCATTTCTGGATAATTAATGACTGCCTTACCAGCAATCCAGTTTAAACATCTCATGGGCAACCTTCTGAGAAACACCTTATTTAGGCATAGAAATTAATGGTGCAAACCATTTTATGTCTCCCTGATGTAAGGATCCATGAGAAATAAAGGGATAGTGCTGACAGGCCAAGTAAGTTATAATATCACACTGCTGGGACTATTTCAAAAAGTTTAGTAGTCCCACAGTCCTTTGAAAGTTCATATAATTTTTACAGAGGACTTAGGGGGAGAATATGATCTTTCAATATCTGAAAGTTAAGAATATAATTTTTATTAAACATCAAATTTGGCTGACATTCAAAAGAAATTCTCATTTTAGAAAAGTAGAAAAAGATACTTCACAAAAATAGAAGCCTTCATTTCACAAAATTTCTTCAAAGCAGCATGAAAAGACTAAAATGAGAGACATAGATGAATCCAACAAAATCCCTGTTCAGGTTCACCATAGCTTAAAGTAATATCTAAAAATACTTAATGTCATGAATTAATTACAATTTTAAGCAATGGAATTATTGTCTGTATATGAAAAAATGTATTAGTTTTATGTTATTTCAACCTCTTGATTTGCCCATCATTAGGTCTAAGATAAGAGAAGAAAAAAGTGGTATATTCATAGGAGCTACTAATCTAAAAACAAAAAAATATATATAACTGAGTAAAATGCACACAGATTTCAGGAGTCTGAATTCTATGCCACAATTTCAAATTACATGCATTGTATTAAGGAAACAAAGATTCTAATCTAGAGAGTAAATGAAGACTCTAGGAACTATAATACAATGACTATAATATTTACATACCAGTATTATGTACTAGACAGAGTTTCCCATTCTTCATAGAACCCTATAAGTTTTTAAATTTATATGATAATCTTAAATAGCCATGTAGGGATTTAGAATATAGAAAGTATATGTATCTGTTGTACTCAGAAGAACAAAAATAAAACATGCAAACCATACATTTGTGACCTGTCACCTTAGTTTTACCATTTCCAATTATATAATGCTTGATGTGTTTGCTTCACAAAGTTTCCCATCAAAATTATCATTGCTACCAAGTTATACAGAGGTGCCACAGAATTAAACCTCAATCTTCTTGCTTGCACAGTGAGTAATTCATGAATAGAAAAATCTACAAGCCTCTCATCTTTTCCTTTGCCCTGGCATTACTTTTTGTTAAAATGTAATAATGACCACAAGAGTGTAATAATAGTAATAATAATAATATTAATAATAATAATAACCTGGTAGTTTTCAAACACAGACAAATTGATTTTTAGTTTAGCAGCATTATTTGTAATAGCAAGAACCTGGAAACAACCTAGATGTCCCTCAACTGAAGAATGGATTAACAAACTGTGGTACATCTACACAATGGAATACTACTCTGCAGTAAGGAAAAATGATATTCTAAAATTCACAGGCAAATGGATGGATTTGGAGAATATCCTCCTGAGCGAAGTCTCACAAACTCAGAGAGA
>PVIH01018362.1:0-38821 GCA_004025045.1 Sigmodon hispidus | reverse complement strand
TGCCCCTGCTCCAGAGTGCGCTGGGACGCCGCAGAGAGCACAGGTCCCGGTGGCGGAACCGGAAGCAGTGTGAGGTCAACTCTCCCTCCCAGGGCAGGATACAGGGGCTGAGGCCCGCCGAGCCCTCCTCACCTCTGGTCAGGGTTCGAATCCGCCCCTCAGAGACCCCTGCAGTTGGTTTGCTCAGTTCACTCAGTTCAGGGTCGCAGTAGGGCTCCTAGTAGATTCCCTGAGCAGCAGAAGCTGCGGGTGTGGCCAGGTGCAGAGTTCAGCTTTCCCTGCTCCAGAGTGCGCTGGGACGCCGCAGAAAAATATGTCTTAATTTAGAAATTATATTTATAGGAGTATTTAGATATTACCACTGACAATAGTTAGATAGTTAGGTATATTTTTGCTTTAAATTAGTTTAAATCAAGTAAAATGTACAATCCAAGACTGAATTTGTACCTAATTTTTCCAAATAATTATCAAGAGAATTAAACATCATTCTGAAATTCATCACGGTTTAGAAAATAAGTAATATGCCCTTTAACCCTTTAAATTCAATATTATGAAGAAGGCTTCAAGTTTAAATGGGGTTGCCCTACAAGTGACAAAGTTCTGATCTCTAAAATGTATAGAGAACTCAATAAACTAGAACCCAAAATCTTGAATAACCCAATTAAAAAATGGGGCTCAGAACTAAAAGGCAATTCTCAGCACATGAATTACAAATGGCTGAAAGGCACCTGAAAAAGTGCTCAACATCTGTAGCCATCAGAGAAATGCAAATCAGAACAACTTTGAGATACCACCTTATACCTGTCAGATTGGCTAAGACAAAGGGCAAAGATTACAGCCTATGCTGGAGAGCTTGTGGAGCAAGGGGAACACTCCTCCATTGTTGGTGGGAGTGCAAGCTTATTCAGTCACTCTGGAATGCAGTATGGTGATTTCTCAGAAAACAGAAATCAATCTCCCCAAAGACCCAGCAATACCACTACTGGTCATATATCCTAAAGATGCACATTCGTACTCCAAAGGCATTAGCTCAACTGTGTTCATAGCAACATTATTAGCAATAGCAAGAATCTGGAAATAACCTAGATGCCCCTCAGCTGAAGAATGGATTAACAAACTATGGTACATTTACACAATGGAGTACTACTCATCAGTTAGAAAAAATGATATCCTAAAATTTGCAGGCAAATGGATGGATTTGGAGAATATCCTCCTGATCGAGGTCTCACAAACACTAAAAGGTAAGAAGGGGATGTACTCACTCATTGATGGACTTTAAACAAAAAAAAAGCTAAACATGTCCAAGCTGCAAACCACAACCACTGAACAGCTTGGGATATAAAACACCTTGGACTGGCACCTTGGAGCACATTCCCTCCAGAGAAATACCTGACTCAATCTTCATGTGGGAGTGAAGAAAGCAGATCTGCCAAGAGTGGATGCTGAACTAAGCTGCCTTGCCATCTTGGGACCTCCTGCTCTTGCAGGGGAGGAGATAACCTGATGGAGAGAAGAGTGAGTGACTTGGAGGGGCAGGAGGGAGAAGGGAACCTGAGCAAGCGGATACCAGGATGAAAACAATATGACTTTTTTATAATAAGAAAAAAGTTAAATAAATAAATGAGGTTGCAAAATCATGAATCAGAAAAAGGGTAAAAAAAAAGGCGTGGAGCTTATATTGTGAAAATTCTAGGTTGTGTATGGATTTATGGGATATTTAAAGAACATTTTACCATAGCACAAAAAATATCTTAATCTCTGCACTTTTATGAAATTTTCTCCAAAACTGACCATGTATTCAGCAACAAAATAAGTTTCCTCACTTGTAGAACTAGTCAACTAAATCCTGCATTCCATCAAAATATCTGAATGCATTGATTAAAATTATATATCAACAACAACAAAACAACAAAAAAGCTTTCAAACTCATAAAAATTGAATAACTCTAATGAAAGGGAAATGTGTCAAAATAAAAATAAAGAAATTAACACTGTCAATGAAAATCACTATATAACATACACAAAATTATGGGATATAAAATAGATTCAGTCATTAAAGTCTCCCAACTGAAAAGAGCCTAGGGACAAATGGTCTTAGTACAGAATTCTACCAAACTTTCAAAGAAGAATTAATGTCAATAATCTTCAAATTAGTCCATAAAATAGAAACAGAAGGGACATTGCTCAATTTCTTTTATAAAGCAACAGTTACCATGATATCCAACCACATAACGACTCATCAAACAAAGAGAATTACATATCAGTTTCCTTTATAGACATATATGCAAAAATAATTAAATATTTGCAAATCAAATCCAAAAATATATTAAAAATATCATCCACCATATTCAAGTGGACTTTATCTCAGAGTTGTATAAATTGTTCCATGTAGAAAAATCAGTAAATGTAACACATATAAACAAACAAAATTCTGCAAGATCATCTCATTAGATATAGAATGATGAAAGTCCTGGAAAGTCTAGGGATAGAGGAGACATCAATATAATATAGGCAATTTACAGCCTACCTATAAACAACATTAAATTAAATATAGAGAATCTCAAAGCAATTTCTCTAAAATCAAAAACAATGTAGGTCTATTTAAACTTTCCATATATATTCAATATAGTATAGGAAGTCTTAGTTAAAACAATAAGACAACTGAATAAGATAAAAGAATATGAAATGAAAAAAGAAGTCAAAGTATCTTTATTTGCAGAAGCTATGATAGAATAATAAGAGACCCTAAAAATTCCACCAGAAAATTTCTTCAGCTGATAATACTCTTAGAAATGTAGTTGAATATAAAAATAACTTTAAAAAAATCATTAGCCCTCCTATATACAAATGACAAATAGAGAAAGAAAGCAGAGAATCAATACCTTTTAAATTAGCCTCAAATAATATATAATATCTTGCAGTAACTCTAAACAAGCAAGAAAAGAAAACTTGAAAAGTAAAAATTCAAGTCTTTGAAGAATTAAAGAAGAGTAAAGATGAAAAGATCTTCCATGGTTTGGGATCAGTAGAATTAACATAGTAAAAATGACTATTCTGTCAAAAGCAATCTACAGATTCAATGTAAGCATTATTAGTTAGTTGAGTCTTTGTGTTTTGTTGTGGTGTCCTTAGCCATTCAGACACTCATAATTTTTCTTCTCTTCTGTAGGATTCCTGGAGGTCTGCCTAATGTTTGGTTGTGGGTTTCTACATCTATTTTCACTAGCTTCTGAGTGAAGCCTCTCTGTTGATGGCTATACAATGGTCTATGATTATAGCAGAATACCTTTAGGGGGTACTTCATTGACTCATTGCCAGCCATGTTTCTGGGATGCCCATCCTCTTGGTCTTGGCTCTTGAGGTAGTAGTGGGCTCCTTTTCATGTTATAGGTCTCAGGCTAGACCATTGGTTGGCCACCTTTACCCCAGCATATACTGTAGGCAGGTTAAATTGTAAATCAAAAGTTATGTGGCTAGTTTGAAGTTCTTATTCCTCCACCAGAAGTCTTGGCTGGTTATGGGATATGACCTGTTCAGGTTCAGTATCTCTTACTGCTAGGAAGTCCACAGAATCAACTAACTTGGGCTCATGGGACTCACAGAGACTAATCCACTTACTAGAGATCTTGCATGTGATTGACCTGAACTCTCTGCAATATGTTAAAGCTGTGTACCTTGGTCTTGTTATGTGGATTTTAACAGTGGGAGCAGTGGCTATCCCTGACACTACAATTTTCTTTTAGAAACCTTTACTTCTATTGAGTTACCTTACCAGAGTTAATAGAAGAAGATGTACCTAGAACTTATGTATGCTATCATATAATCTGCAAATAAATACTTTGACTATTCTTCCTTTTCAATTTGTATCCCCTTATCTCCTTCAATTGTATTAGTGCTCTAGGTAAAGCTTCATGTACTACATTGTGAGTGTTATTCCCCGCCCTCAGGCCAAATGGTGACTTTCCCTGTCAAAACCGAGGCCCAGAGATGGGGCATAGCTTCAGCAGGACACAGCCTGTTCAGACCACATTTGACATCATAGCAGTGCAACATTATGGGAGAAGCCCTGGGTGCACAGCTGGGAGGTCAGAGGTGCAGGTCATCCTCCTTCAGGCCAAGCAGTGACTCCTGATCCCTTAACCCAGACCCAAAGACAGGGTGCAGCTTCAGCGGGTCACAGCCTGCTCAGACCACAATTGTTGTCATAGCACTGTAACTTCATGAGAGCAGCTGACCGTTTGAACACACAGCTGATTAAGAGCCCCCAAAACAACAATCAACTAAAAGACAACCAAGTACTAACCAAGAGTGAATTGAGGAAACAATGGGTAGTCGTTAGTGCAAGAATACATACAATACAAAGGTCAACAAGATACCACCAGAAGAAACAAGTGGTCCTATAGATTCCAGACCTTAACATGACAATGAAGAGGAAATAACCTTAAAAAGAGCTTTATGAAACTAATAGAAGCCTTCAAAGAGGATATAAAAAAAAAGAGCTCCCTTAAAGAAGTAGAAGAAAATTGGAAGAGATGAACAAATCCCTGAAAGAAAATAACAAAAAACAAGAAAAAGAAAAAGAAAGTGAAAGAAACATTCCAGGACTTAGAAACTGAAAGAGAAGCAATAAAGAAGGCACAAACAGAGACAAAGCTGAAAATAGAAAATCTGAAAAAACGACCTGGAACCACAGATTCAAGCATAATCAACAGAATCCAAAAGATGAAAGAGAGAATATCTGGAGTAGAGGACTCAATAGTGACAATAAATATATCTATAAAAGAAAACACTAAAATCCAAAAAGTCATAACACAAAATGTCCGGGAAATCTGGGATAACATGAAAAGGCCAAACATACACTATATTGAATAGAACATGATACAACATGACTGGCTGATATTCAAGGGAGGCCTGGTCTATTATGAAGAGAAAGAAGAGAAGTGGATAGGGGTCAGGTAGAGAATAGGTTATGGTAAAATGTGGGAGGAGAGGAAGAAAGGTGGGAGAGAATGGAAAGTATGATCAGGCTAGGAAAAAATAAATATTAAATTAAAAATTCCAATGCAATTTTGACAGATTTTGAAAGGAAAGTTCTCTTTATATTTAAAAACAATAAACCCAGAATAGTTAAAATAATCCTAAATAATAGAAGAACTTATAGGAACTCTCACCATTCCCAATTTCAATTTTTACTGCAAAACCATAGTAAGAAAAACTGAATAAAGTGAATATAATGGCATACAAACAGACATGTTGATCAATGTAATAAAATTGAAAATATCAGTGTAGCGGGAAATCAGGAACTATACATGTGAACGATCACATCAGAGGACTGGAGACGAGCAGAAGTAGTTAACTGGAAAGGATTCTGGAAGTAGACCTCTGAGGGAGAGGACCAGGACAGGAAGTCCACATTCTCTCGCAGAGTCCCCGACCAATTGCGCAGGTTTTCGGACTGATGACGCGGCTTCCGGGGGTGCGCAGTTCGGGCCAGCGGTGCGGGAGTTTGGACGTGTGGCGTGGGGATGAGGAGTTTTCCTTAGAAACGCTCCGGTGTGCTGCAACCTTATCCCTTCATTTTCTCTTAAAACCTTCTCTGTTTTGTAAGTGATTTTCACAAAATAAACCCCATTTAAAACATATCTCACGGTGGGTTTTTACTGCAATACATCAACATAAATCTATACTGATGGGGCATTTGGCTTTTTGATATAGAAGTCAAAATACAGACTGGAATAAAGAAACCTTTAACAAATGGTGCTGGTCAAACTGGATATCTGCATGTAGAAGGACACAAATAAATCCATACATTTAACATTACATAAAACACAAATTGAAATGGATCAAAGATCTCAATATAAAATCATACACAGTGAACCTGATAGAAGGGAAGGTGTGAAATAGCTTTGAGCATATTGACATTGGAGGCAACTTTATGAACAGAAAATGTATAGCACAGGTACTAAGACCAATACATAACAAATGGAACATCATAAAACTGAAAGCTTCTGTATGACAAAGATGAATAGGACACTGTGAATAGGACAACATAGCAGCTCAAAGAGTCGAGAAAGATTTTTACCAACCCCACTTCCAATATAAGACTAACATCAAAAATATATTTTAAAAAAAACTCAAGAAACTAGTTACCAAAATACAAAATAATCCAATCAAAAAATGGAAAACATTCCTCAACAGAGGCATCTCAAATGTTTGAGAAACAAAGAAATATTTAACATCTTTACCCATCTTACACCTGTCAGAAGGTCTATGATCAATAACACAAGTAACAACTCATGCTGGCAATGGTATAGAACAAGGAAAACACTCCTCCATCACTGGTGGGAGTACAAGCCTATACAGCCACTATGTAAATCAATACAGTGGGTCCTCAGAAAACTTGGATCTACCTCAGTTCCGACCTCTATCACTTTGAGGCATATACTGAAAGTATTCGCCATCTTATTACAGACAATTGCTCAACCATGTTCATAGTAGCTTTATTCATAATAGCCAGAAGCTGTAAACAATCTAGATGTCCCTCAACGGTAGAATGAATTAAAAAAAATGTGTTACATTTATATAGTATGGTATGACTAATCTGAAAAAAAAAGTCTCATCTTGGTATTTGCAGGCAAATGAATGGAACCAGAAAAGAAAAAAAGAAATCATCCTGAATGAGACAAAACAGACCCAGAAAAACTTAAGCAGGTAGTAGCCATTAAGGAAATAAGAACTTTGGAACAGAATGGCCCCCATAGGGAATGGACTTATTAGGAGGTATGGCTTTGCTGCAGTAGGTGTGGTCTGTTGGAGGAATTATGTCACTGTGCAGGGTGGGTTTTGGGTCCTCCTGTGCTCAAACTATACCCAGTGTCCCAGACTCTTTCTGCTCTCTGAGAATCAAGATGTAGAAAAACTCTGATCTCTTTCTCCATCACCATGCCTGTCTGTGTACAAAAAAACCAAGGTTGTTGCTAAGACAAAAAATAACTCTCTGCCTTTGACAGTGGGGTTCCACTGTGGAAGATAATACCTATACAACTCATTGAACATAAAGAAGTTGAGCTGGTACCTTCATGGAGCTTTGATCCCTACTTTCTGGTCTTTTTGGTGCAAGAAGAAACTCTGAAGACTACCAGAGGAGAAATGTGGAAACAAACCTAGCCACAAAACTTTTGACCTACAATGGTCTCCCCTGAAAAATATGCAAGGTCAACAGTAGCACAGAACTTATGGGAGTAGTTAACCAATTTCTGACTTGACTTAAGGCCTATACCAAGAAAGAATCCATACCATCCACTCTTTGTCTAGCCAATAACGTAAGAATAGATATCCCAGAGGCCAAAGATAAAACCAAACACTATTGGCCAAAAAATATATTAATAAAATGACTACTAATGATATTCTGGGGTATTCATAGGTCAGTGTTTTATCAGTCATCATCAGAGAGGCTTCTTCCAAAGTGGGACAGTATCAGATGGGAACAGATGTAGAGACTCACAGAAAGGCATTATGTAGTGTAAAAATCTAACTGAAAGGTCTCTATAAATCCCTCTTCTGAAAACTGAAGGAATCATGAGAAAGAAAAAGTAAGAAAAAAATACAAATGCCAGAGGGGATGGAAGACATCAGGAAAATAAAGTCTTCTCAACCAACTAAATAAGATACATATGAGCTCGCAGAGACTTTAGCAGCATGAATAGGGCCTACCTACACAGGTTCTCTGACTATATATTACAGCTATTAGCTCATTATTTTCATGAGACTCTTGACTATGAGAATGGGTGGGTCTCTCTCTGACTCTTGTGTTTTCTCTTGGGACTCTTTTTGTTCGGTTAGATTGCCATGTCCACTTTGATATGATAGTTTTGTTTTATCTTAATTTATTTAAATTTCTCATGATTGGTTGTTGTCTTTTGGAAGCATTTTCACTTATAATAAAAGACAGAAAGGAAGTAGATATAGAGGAAAGGAGAGGTGGGCAGGAACTAAAAGGAGTGGAAGTATGGGAAACTATAATTCGGGTATACTGTATGAGAAAAGAATCTATTCTCAATAAAAGGAAAAACAACTGTCAAAAGAAAACAACAACAAAAAAGAACTCAGATGTAAATGAGAATTCAAAACCTGAATCAAACAAAATCTTAAAAAAAGAAGGTCTAGCTTATATCATAGTGTGGGTTTCTAAGATGAATTTGTTTAACTAACAGTTTTCACCATTGATATGTACTAGAATCAGACTTCAATAAAACATATTATAGAAAATGTAAGGAAAAATTACAGCTGTTGTGACAATATTTTTTTAATATTTATATCTTAAAATACTCAGGAAAAAGCCAGTGGCACAGTAGCTGATAATTAACCAGCAACACATTGAGGCCTTGAGGTAAGGTACACTGACTGTCACAAGGTAAACACGAAATTGCATCTCCCCAAAATGTTTCAAGTGCTAATTTGGAAAATTTGTAAAGACAGATTCACTAACATCAAATAAAAATTGTGGATTGAAGACATAAACCAGAATAATAAAAGGAGAAGTATGAGGGACAGATACAAGAATTAAAAGGAGATAAATGGTAAAAGAGTTTTTATAGATTGTGCCCATGGCTCTGAAAGAATTCAAATTCTAGGACTGCATCAATTGAAGCTTCTGTATGCTAGTCCCCTGAGGTTCAACAGTCTCTTGGAGATGCCCTTTATAGAGCCTCACACTGAGGGAATTTGTCCACTCAGAATAACTCAGATCACTTTTTTCATTTAAGTCAACTAAATGTAGACCAAAGACAATTCTACAAAATGTATTTTAGATAGTGTTTCATTAACTAAATATTGCAGCCTGAATAAGCTGACACATAAAACTGATTAGTATGTCATAAAAATGATCCAGGAAAACTGTCAAATCATGGATTGTCTCTTGCTTTGCTTTTGCCTCCTGAGAGCTGCTATGCTTGAAATTATTGATAAAGTAGTTACTTGCTCATAATTCTTATTTGCATCTCATTTGAAAATCTAGAGTTCTCTATTTTGTCAATCACGATTTACAAAGTTTTATTCCACTAAAAGAAGCATATGCCTCTGATGTTTTGAATTATAAAACAAATTAAATGTATGTCACAGCATAAGAAGTGACATAAAATACTCTGGTGACAGGCATGGAGAATTATCTTACTCAAAAGCTAAAGAAAGTGCTGTTCCAGACATAAACAGTGTTAGGAGCAAACATCTACTCAAGTATTTTAGTAAGGAAAGCAATGGAGTAGTGTTGGTTCCCACCGTTAGTTAAGATGTTAAGAAGGGCTTAATGATAAAAGTTTAAGACAGAACCATGGGATAAGAAATTTGATATTTGGAACAGGGCCAAGGTAGAAATTTAGCAAAGAAAATCGTGATTGGGTTTTCATCTTCAGTGTTTATACTGGTTAAATACTGGATGGATTATGGCACATACAAATGAATTTATTTATGAGATAATGACAGTCATGACAGAGAAAGAAAATGATGTCTTTTGTTTGTTCTGGTGAATTGGGAATAGAGAATGGACCTACTGCAATTATATTTATATACATAAGCATAAAGGCACAGTGATACTAGAAGGAAAAATACTAATAGTTTACATAATCAAAATTATAACTGCATTTCAGTTTTGAGACAGACCCAGAGTAACCAAAAATTCTTTATGTAGTCCACAATGTCCTCAAACTGCTAGTATTCCTGCTTCCACATGATAAGTGTTGGAGTTACATATTTGCATTATCACAACTATCTTTATGTGGTGATTGGGACTGAAACCAGGGCTTCAGATGTGATAGACAAATCACTATCAACTGAGTTACATTTTCATCACCTTCTACAACTGACTGTGAAGTGTCTGCTTCCCTGGAAAATGGAAGAGGTATCATTCCTACAGCTGCTAGTAATTTAGCTAGAAGACTATCTCATAAACTAAATATAGTTTTCATATTTGGGGAATATATATAAATATTTGGGTCCAGAAAAATATCCAACAATATAAATACATCTCATAACTTTATATTATTTACAGAACGAATTTTAAATATTCTCAAAGTGAGGTATTTCTGGACATATTAAAAAAAATTATGACCAAAAATTCACAATAATATGTTAGGATTTACAAGAGGAAAATATTAACATTTAAAAAACCATATTGTATAAAAATGCTAACTTGGTTCCAAAATTATTTTCTGTATTTATCTAGCAGAGTTGTCTTACTCTGCCAGAATAGTACAATGAGCTTTAGATGAACTGTGAAATGAATTGGAGGACTTTTAAGGTAACAAGTCTGTGCCACAAAAGCAATTTCTCCTTAACAAAACAACAGAAAAAAAAGAAATACCTGCATTGACATTTTCTTCCTGCAAAATTGTCATATAAAAATGAATCTATTATTAGACATGTATTTGAAGCAAATCTCACTTAAACTCCAAAGGGCTCACTTACATAGCAATGAGATTAGCCTATAACTTAAAGATTGATGATACATTCAGTAGTATTAGTTTATTTTACATCAGACTCTTCTTATTCATATGTACCTGTGGCTATATTAGCTTTCTATAAAGAGCCAACACTTTTCTGCATTTTAATCTTCAACAATGCAAGAGAAATTTCCCAACATGTGCAATTAACAGGACTCAAGGGACAAAATTAATACGTAAGAAATTTATCTTTTAATCTACATATGACAGTATATCTTTCCATAAAATAGTTCATTACATGTAAAATTTGCAGTTAACATAGACTATTTATAGGTAATATTTACATATTGATTAATTAGAGGTAGGGAGGAACATGCGTTAGAAATTATATCTATGAAATATTTCAGTTTCTGTTTATACCAATGCATCTTATGCTTGCAACTGAGTAAGATTTTTAAAACATATAAATGTCATAAATAATTCAAGATTCTTAAGTAAAAATTACAACTATGCCTATTATAATTAAAAAGAGTTGATATTGCATCTATTATATTACATATAATATTATCATTCAATTTAATCTGGTGAAAACTTTGTACATTTTTTTTTTACAAATGATGTCACGACAGTTTGTCCAGATATACATAATCTTAAATTTGAGTATAGATGGTTTTTGAATGTCCCTTATATATATTTTTGCATTGAATAAACATTATTCCTTTACAAAACCTTTGCAAATATTATAATTGAAATGTAATTGTAAATTATGAAAACATTTTAGAATGATTCCTGCAACATTGTAGAATTCAAATTATTTGCTTTGTTTTCTCATTACTCCTGTCTTAGTTCTATTGCTGCGAAGAGAAATCATGATCAGGGTAACTCTTACAAAGAAAAACATTTAATTGTGTTACCTTATTTTTAGTGATTTACTCCATAGTTGTCATAATGAGAAGCATAGTGGCATGCAGGTAGACATGATGCTGTAGAGGTGGATGAGAATACTATATTCTGATCCACAGGAGTTAGGAAGAAAGAACAAAACTGGACCTGGATTGAGCTTTTGAAACCTCAAAGCTCACTCCATGGTGACACACTTTTTTTAACAAAGCCACATCTATGCCAATCACATTCCAATAATGGCACTCACTGGTGAGCAAGAATTCAAATCTATAATCCTATGGGCCATTCATATTCTAATCACAACTCCTACACATCTTTATTTCATCCCTAGGACTGTTTCTGTAATTTTTATATCTAAAAGTTCTACTACATCCAATAGGCCATTATGACATTCTTACTCAGGAGATCATTCCAGATACAGCCAAGTCTAATCCAAGTGCTGTCAGAAATCTAGTCAATGGACACTGTTCATTCACTAATCCATAAGATCAACTTTAAGCCATACATGTAGCATATTTCTATATTATGATTACTTTTCTTAAATTTAATATTAAGTAATTTTTGCTATCCTTATCAATTTTACTTAATGACATCTAATGAAACAAATAGTACTTAACTTCAATAACTCTAATAATAATACCTATGACATGTTTTGAATTGAAATGGAATTATACTATTGCCCTCCATTTTTTGTCCTTCTTCTAACCATTCCACTCTCAAGTTGATAGCTTCTTTTGCTTTAATTACTATTGTTATTTATTTATCTGTATATACATATATGTATATACAAAGATATATAAATTCAATAGGCTGAGTCCAATGTAAAGTAGTCTGCTCTGTAACCATTTATACACAAAAAACAAAATTATTGATTCTTAAAAGTCAGGATTGGGTTCTTAATTCTCTTGGCTCTTAGTTCTCTCTCTCTCTCTCTCTCTCTCTCTCTCTCTCTCTCTGCATTCTCACTTATCTCTCTTTCCATCCTCCCTCACTTTCTCCCATTTCTTTCTTTTCACGGCCCAGTTTAGTTTACTTGGCCACTTTCAGTGTATCACTTTCTTTTCCTACTCTGGTCTCTTCCAGATGCCTTGACTGTATTCCTCATATCAACAATAAAAACCTTCTCAACCATAACCAACCAACCAACCAACCAATCAATCAATCAATCAATCAATCAGGAAAGGAGATGTGTGTTTGGGGAGGTGGAAACAGATCCTTGTGTCTCTTTGAACAGACAACATAGGTTCCTTGGAAACTTGCAAACCAGTGAGAGATCCTGGGGATGGTGGTACAGGGTAAAAGAGTTAAGTGGTAAGAGTGGAGATTTAGCTCAGGGAGAGAGTACTTGCCTAGCAAACACAAGACCCTGGTTCTGGTCCTCAGCTCCAGGGTAAAAACAAAACAAAACAAAACAAAACAAAACAAAACAAAACAAAAAACAAAACAAAACAAAACAAAACAAAACAAAGCAGATCAAAAGTTGGGCATGTTGGCCCATGTCTCGAATCCAAGAACTCTGGAAGTAGAGGCCTGTGAATCTCTGTGAATTTGAGACCAGTTTGATTTACAAAATTAGTTCAAGGAAAGCCAAAGCTGTTCAACAGAGAAACCTTGTCCCAAAAAAAGACAAGCAAACAAAAGTTGCCTGATATCTTAGGAACAACACCTAATGCTGATTTTGGATACCAGCTGTGTGATCTCATAGTCTTATCTAAAGAGGGACAAAAGAGCGTCTCGTGGCCTTGCATATTGTGAATAACTGATTTAGCTTCCGAGCTGATTATTACAGTACAGATTTTATTTGTTCTCAAAACACATTCATTATCATTTGGTTTAACAATGAAATGTTTGGTCATGTTTATTTTCATCTCAACCTCTAACATTTATTATACAGTTTAATTATAATTACTAATTTAAATCTTCTCAACGTATTAATTTATTTTTTAAAAAAATCAGATAAACTTGTGCCCTGTACAGCATTAGTTTATCAATTAAAATAGAATTATCAATTTATATTGGAGAAAGAGCATATTAATCTGCTTGTAGAGTTGCATACTATTGAAAATGACAGATGAGTCAGGTTTCTTTTATAAAGAAAGATGATAAATTTTACAAGCAAAATAACAATACCAAATTATTTACAGAAGCAATAAAATATTCAGATTAATTATCAGGACTACAACTTGAATATTTTAGATTCTTATCCATGATTACCTTTACATTATTTCCAAATATGCTCATATTAGTGAAACTTAATTTTGAACTTGCTGAACTGCAGTAATTATTTTGAACAGTGTCAGAATCATCATAATTATTTTCTCTCAGTAAGAGCAATCAGTAGAATAGGTACAGATCATTCTAGGTGATGCAAACTTAAAATTAATTCAGAAAATTGCCATTTTAAAATTTCCACAGAAATATTTCATTTCATGTGAATGCATGATTTTGAGTATTCTCATCATCTCTAATTGCTCCTTTATTTTACTCTTCACAATTGTTATGAATTGCTACCATGAATAGGAGGGGTCTTGATGAATATTTATCACAGTCTTATTTATTAAAGGAATGTCACAGGATAGCTCCTCCAAACTTCTTGTCTTCCACCCACTGCTTCATTTTATTCTAGAGGAATTACAGAATTATTACTAAAGTTTTAGCTCACTAATATTTACTAACAGCAGTGATTAAACTTCAGCTCAGAATTCTAGGCTTTAAAGGGGTAATAACAGTGGTCTTCTGTTCTTATTTGAGGAACAATTTAATTTATACCATGCTCAGAATAACATCTTCGTAAAGGGTAGTAAGACAAAAAAATCATTGCAATTGATTATATAATCATCTGGGTGGCATTGTATATCTTTATTTATTTAGTACATCTGAATATATAATGAGATTCATGAGTGCACTTTAAAGCATACATGAATATTGAAGGATCATCTGTTTGCATATTCTGAATTTAACAAACTCATACATCATGAATATCAAAAATTCTGTATTCAAAATTTGGGACATAATCAAAGTTAATTGCCCATCAAACCCTATGCACTAATAGTAGAGGTTTCCATACCCCATTCTCACCAATTGATATGTTTACCAGATAGAAACTTAACAGAGAAATAAGGGATCCAACAGATGTTATGACTCAAATGGACTTAATATAAATATACAAAACTTTTCACCCAAACACAAAGAAATATACGTTCTTCTCAGCACCCCATGGAAACTTCTCTAAAACTGACCACATATTCAGTTACAAAAAACATATGAATAGATACAAAAGTAGAAATAACCCCTTATATCCTATTGGACCATAATAGCCTAAAGTTAGAGGTCAACAACAACACAAACTGCAGAAAACCTACAAATTTCTGGAGACAAAACAACTCTCAAATGAACCAACTCTGGGTCAAGAAAGAAGTAAGAAAGAAAGTAAAGACTTCCTGAAACTCAATGAAAATAAATCCATAACATAAACTTATGGCACATAAGTAGTTTGTAATAAGATGTTGCTGGCATGGAATTTTCAGCCTAGTCCTGAGGTTTAGACCTGCTCACAGCCCAATGCCCCTTAATTCCCAAATAATCACACAAAGGCTTTTATTAGTTTCATGTGGATTGGCCTATGGCCCAAGCATATAATTTGCTAACTCCTATTTCTTAAACTAACCCATGATTCTTATCTTGTCTAGCCATGTGGCTTTGTACCTTTTCTCAGAGCAGTATCCTGGTCTCCTTTCCTCTGCATCTGATGGTGTCTGTGTTCTGACTTTTCCTCTTCCCAGTTTTTTTTATTCTGATAGCCCCACCCACACTTCCTGACTGTCTTCTGGCCAAGAAGCATTTTATTAAACCAGTAGGAAGGACAAATATTTACATTGTACAAGAACATGGTGTCAAAGTAGTAGTGCTAAGAGGAAAGTTCATAGCAACAAGCATCTATATAAAGAATTTGAAGGAATCTCACACAAGTGACTTAACATCATCCCTGTAAACTCTAGAACAAAAAGAAGTAAACTCACTCAGCAAGAGTAGTAGAATGGAAATAATCAAACTCAGGGCTAAAATTTATAAAATTGAAATAAAGGGAACACTACAAAGAATCAAAGAAACAAAGAGCTGGCTTTTTGAGAAAATCAACAAGATAGATAAACCCTTATACAAACTAATAAAAATGCAGAGAGAGAATACTCAAAAAACAAAATCAGAAATGAAAAGGGAGACATAAAAACAGACACATTAAAAATCCAGAGAATCATTAGGTCATACTTCAAAGACCTATACTCCACTAAACTGAAAAATCTAAAAGAAACACACACACACACACACACACACACACACACACACACACATATACAAAACAAAACAAAAAAATCAAAACAAAACAAAACTTCTGGCTTGACTGTAGAAAGGTTGCTTAGCAGAAATTTGTCGTGGCCATAGGGCATCTGTGAGTATTAGTTGTGACCTACTGTGCTTTCTTTCTCTGTAGCTGAGCCTAACCTGGCTTGAGAAGCTTTAGATTTTATTTTTTATGTTTAATGTATTTTAGAGAAAAGAGAAGTTTTATTACTGCATGGGGTTTTTATCTATTCTGCATTTTTTATATAAAGTTTGATATTTTGATTTTCAAAAAGCAATAAAAAAAGAAGAAATAGACAACTTGGATAAGTACCACTTATTAAAGTTAAATCAAGACCAGATAAATGCCTTAAATAGATCTATTACTCCCAACACAAGGAAATGGCAGTAGTCATTAAAAGTCTCCCAATGAAAAAAGAAAAAAGAAAAAAAAAAGAAAACGAAGGAAGAACAAAAGCACAAGGCCAGAGGGTTTCACTTTCTCCCCATTTAGATTGATCTTGGCTATTGGCTTTATTATATTTAGGTCCACTCACCCCATATCTATTTAATATAATACTGAAAGTTCTAGCAAAAGTAACAAAATAACAAATGGAAATCAAGAGAATGCAAATAAGAAAGGATGAAGTCAAACATTCCATACTTGCATATGATGTAATAATGTACATAGCAGACCTCCAAAATTCTACAAAGGAACTCCTACAGGTTATAAACAACTTCAGAAATGTTTATGGATATAAGATTAACTCAAACATGTGTAGTCTTCCCATACACAATTGATAAAGAAGCTGAAAAATAATTTAGGGAAACATCACCCTTTACAATAGCTGCAAATAATATCAAATACCTTTGGGTAACCCTAATCAAAAAAGTGAAAGACCTATATGACAAGAGTTTCATGTCATTAAAAAAGAAACTGAAGAATATATGAGAAAATTAAAATATATCTTATGTTCTTTGATAAGTAAGGTCAACATGGTAAAAATGAAAATCTTACCACGAGCAATATACAGCTTCAGAGCAATCCCCAACACAATTCTTAACAGACCTCAATAAAACAATACTCAACTTCATATGGAAAATAAACAAGATCACCAGAACAATTATATTTAATAAAAGAACTTCTGAAAGTATCACCATTCCGGACTTCAAGCTCTAATATAAAACTACATAAATAAAAACATCTTGGTAGTTACATAAAAACAGACATGTGGATCAATGGAATCAAATTGAAGACATTAATTCACACACCTATGAACACCTGATATTTTACAAAGAAGTGAAAAATATACAATGGAAAAAAACAAAGTTATTTTTTGCATATGTGTTAATGTAATATAAATTTCATACTTACTGATTTTTAAGCTATTAACCTGGTCATTCAGATATAATGAGGCTGAAAAGCCAGAATCATTCTTTTCCCCTGGCATTAATATGTGATACAATCTAGACTGAGTCACTTATACATTCACCTTTAATACTTGAGTGCAAGAATGACTGTGGGTCATATTCTTCATAATATGTCCCAAATCTAGCAAAGTTTTATCATCAACATCTGATTGTGACATTATTCCATAACAAAATGAGAGTATGAATTAGAACAAATGATGATGGTGGAGATTTATGGTAGTCATAGAAAACAGCTAACATGAAAAAATAAAATGCTGATTCCTTTAAAGAGTAATTTCAGTTCATGCTTGATATATGAACCCAGAAAGTCACTGTTTTGGGTGCCACCTGAAATCAGTCCCTGATATGGTCACTCAGCTTCAGTGCAGAGTAAAATCTGCCCAGAACACAGCTGACATAGAAGTGGCTGAAGAGCTGAGTCCCTTGATCCTGGGCTCATGGCTGAGAGGTGAGAGACCAGGCAGTGATATCTGCTCCCTGAGACAGGCAGAACACAGTCTGCCCAGAACAAGGCTGACATAAAACCAGCAGGGGAACAGCCAACTCTAATGGTCCTGGGCACACAGTTGAGAGGTGAGAGGTCAAGAGGTTATGACTGGCATCATAGTACTGCAACCTCATGAGAGTAGCCGACCCTCTGAACACATAACTGATTAAAAGCCCCAAGAACAACAACCAATTAAGAGCCAACCAAAAACTAATTAAGTGTGAATTGAGAAAACAGTGGGCAGATGCTAGTGCAAGAATACATGAACAACAAAAAGGTTAACAAGATACCACTAGAAGAAACAAGTAGTCCTATAGCTTCAAGACCTTAACATGACAATGAAGAAGAAACAGAAGGAAACAACCTTAAAAACAGCTTTATGAAACTAATAGAAGCTTTCAAAGAGGATATAAAAACTCCCTTAAAGAAATAGAAGAAAATTAATTAGAAGAGATGAACAAAGCCCTGAAAGAAAATAAAGAAAACCAAAAAAAAAAAAAAAAAAAAAAAAAAAAAAAAAAAAAAAAAAAAAAAAAAAAAAAAAAAAAAAAAAAAAAAAAAAAAAAAAAAAAAAAAAAAAAAAAAAAAAAAAAAAAAAAAAAAAAAAAAGATAATAAACAGGTGAAAGAAACATTCCAGGAATTAAAAATTGAAATAGATGCAATAAAGAAGGCACAAACTGAGACAAAGCTAGAAATAAAAAAATATGAAAAAAAGATCCAGAACCACAGATTCAACCATAACCAACAGAATCTAAGAGATGGAAGAGAGAATCTCTGGGGTGGAAGACTTGATAGTGTAATAGATACATCAGTTAAAGAAAACACTAAAACCAAAAAAGTCAACACAAAATGCCTAGGAAATTTGGGACATCATGAAAAGACCAAACCTGAGAATAACTGGAATAGAAGAGGAAAAGAATACTAGCTCAAAGGCACAGAAAATATATTCATCAAAATCATAGAAGAAAACTTCCTCAACCTAAAGAAGGAAATGTCTATAAAGATACAGGAAGCCTACAGAACACCGTATAGACTAGACCCACATATAAAGTCTGCTCAGCATATAATAAACAAGCCATTAAACCTACAGTATAAGAAAAAAAAATACTAAGAACTGCAAAGGATAAAGGCAAAATCACCTATAAAGGTAGACCCATCAGAATAACACCCAACTATTCAATGGAAACAATGAAAGCAATAAGGTTCAGTTCAGACATTGTACAAACACTAAAAGTACATGGATGGCAACCTACTCTACTGTACTCAGCAAACCTATCAACAAACATAGATGGAGTAAACAAAATATTTCATGGTATAACCAGATTTATACAATACCTAACCACCAATCTGGCTTTACAAAGCTCTAGAGGGAAATCTCCAAGGAAACCAGAAATACCCATGTAACCATACACAATTGATAAGCCCACAGAAGAACCTCCCCAAAAAGAAAATAAAAGCTACTGTCAAAAATGACAGGAAATCGCAATCATTGGTCATTAATATCACTTAATATCAATGGACTCAATTAACCTAAGGAAAAACACACCCTAGCACTATGGATACAAAAACAAAACCATCCTACTGCTCTATACACAAGAAACAGATCTCAACTTTAAAGACAGACACAGGATCACAGTAAAGGGTCAGGAAAAGTCTTTCCAATCAAATGGCTCTAAGAAACAAGATGGAGTATCCACTCTAATATCTAAGAAAATAGACTTTAAACTAAAATCAATAAAATGACACAAGAAAGGTCATTACTTATTCACCTCAAGAAAAATTCACCAACACAGAATTTCAATCCTGAATATATATGCCCCTAACACAAGGGCACCTACAAATGGAAAAGTAATACTACTAAAGCTTAATCCTCATATCAAACCTGACAAACTAATAATGGGAGACTTTAATACCCCACTTTCACCCTTGGATAGATCAACCAGCCAGAAACTCAACAGAGAAATAAGGGAAGTAGCAGAAGTTATGACCCAAATGGACAGAGTAGATATATACTGAACCCTTCTCCCAAACAAAAAGGAATATACATATTTCTCAGTAACCCATGGCACTTTCTCTAAAATTGATCATATACAAGGTCATAAAGCAAATATCAACAGGTAGAAAAAAATAGGTATAACTCCTAGTACCATATCACATTACCATGCTCTAAAGTTAGAGTTCATCAACATCAAGAATCACAGAAAGCCTACCAACTCAAGAAACCTAAACACTCAGCTGAACCACATCTGGATCAAGGAAGAAATTAAGAAATCAGACTTCCTAGAATTTAGCAAAAATCAATCCATGACATACCCAAACATATGAAATTCAATGAAAGCAGTCATTTCCTTAAGAGGAAAATTCATACCACCAGATGCCTACATGAAAAGATTAGAGAAATTCCACACAAGAAAACTATCAGCACAGCTGAAAGACCTAGAAAAATTAGAAGCAAACTCACATAGAGGGAATAGATGGCAAGAATTAATCAAACATAGAGCTGAAATCAACACATTGAACCAAAAGAACAATACAAAAAAATCAATGAATCAAAGAGTTGGTTCTTTGAGAAAGTTCACAAGATAGATAAACCCTTATCCAAACTAAACAAAAATCAGAGAGAGTGAGAGAGAATCCAAATCCACAAAATCAGAAATGAACAGGGAGACATAACAACAGACCCCCAGGAAATACAAAGAATTATCAGGTCATACTTTGAAAATCTATACTCCACAAAAATAATAAACCTAGAAGAAATGGTTTCTGGACAGGTACCATTTACCAAAATTAAATCAAGATCAGATTAAAGACCTAAACAGTTCTATAACATCAAAGAAAATGGAACTCTCATTAAAAGTCTCTCAAATAAAAAAAATGCCCAGGCCGAGTTATGGTTTGAGTACAGACTTCTACCAGACATTTTAAGAAGCACTAATACCAATACTCCTCAGACTTATGCACATGGTAGAAACTGAAGGAATATTGCCAAACTCTTTTTATGAGGACAAAATAATCCTGATACCCGAGCCACTCAAAGATGCAACAAAGAAATAGAATTACAAACCAATTTCCCTCATGAACATTGATGCAAAAATTCCCAACAAAAAAGTCTGGCAAACCAAATCTAATGACATATAAAATGAGTTATTCACCATGATCAAGTAGGCTTCATCCCAAAAATGCAGGAGTGGTTCAACAAATGAAAAACTATAAATGTCATCCATCATATAAAAAATTTGAAGGAAAAAAGCAACATGATCATATCCTTAGATGCTGAAAAAGCCTTTGACAAAAATCCAACACTCCTTTATGGTGAAAGTCCTGGAGAGATCAGGAATACAGGGAATATGCCTGTATTTACAAAAAGCCAATGATCAACATCAAACTAAATGGAGAAAAACTCAAAGCAATCCCACTGAAATCAGGAACTAGCCAAGGTTATTACCTGTCCCCTTATCTATTCAACATCATTCTCAATGTTTTAGCTAAAGCAATAAGAGAATGAAAGAAAATTGGAAAAGAAGAAATCAAACTAACTCTATTTGCAGATGACATGATTGCATATAAAAGTGATCCACAACATTCAACCAGGGAACTTCTACAGCTGATAAACACCTTCAGCAATGTAGCAGGACACAAGATTAATTCAAAGAAATCATTAGCTCTCCTAAACACTAAAGATCAAAGGGCTGAAAAAGAAATAAGGAAAATATCACCTTTTATAATAGCTGCAAATAGAATTAAATACCTTAGAGTAAGTATAACCAAAGAAGTATCAGATCTGTTTGACAAAAACTTTAAATCTCTGAAGAAAGAAATTGAAGGGGATATCAGAAAATGGAAAGATATTCCATGTTCCTGGGTAGGTTGAATCAACATAGTAAAAATGGCAATCTTACCAAAAGAATTCTACACATTCAATGTAATTTCCCTCAAAATTCCAACACAATTTCTTACAGAACTTGAAAGAACAATACTCAGTTTGATTTGGAATAACAGGAAATAAAGGATTTCCAGAACAATTTTGCTCAACAAAAGAACCTCAGGAGGCATCACCAACCATTCCCTACTTCGTATTATACTATGGAGTTACTGTAATAAAAACAGCTTGGTACTGGCATAAAAACAGACTTGTGCATCAATGGCACTGAATTAAAGACCTCGACATAAACCCAAAAACCTATGAACTCCTGATTTTTAACAAAGTGGCCAAAAATATACAATGGAAGAAAGATAATATCTTCAACAAATGATGTTGGCACAACTGGATGGTAGTGTGTAGAAAAATGCAAATAAATCCAAACCTATCACCTTGCACAAAACTCTAATCTAAGTGATTCAAAGACTTCAACATAAACTGGGCCACACTGAACTTGATAGAAAGGAAAATGGGAAATAACCTCCAATGCATTGGCACAGTTGACTACTTCCTAAATATAACACCAGTACCACAGACACAAAGAACAACAACCAAGAAGTGGGATCTCTTGAAACTGAGAAGCTTCTGTAAAGCCAAGGACACAGTCAATAAGACAAAATGATGGCCTAAAGAATGGGAAAAGATTTTCATCAAGCCTACAAGTGACAGAGGCCTGATCTCTAAAATATATAGAGAACTCAAGGAACTATAGCCCCAAACCTTGAATAACCCAATTAAAAATGGGGTTCAGAATTGAAAATGTAATTCTCTGCAGAATTACAAATGGCAGAAAGGCACATGAAAAAATATTTAGCGTCTTTACCCATCAGAGAAATACAAATCAAAACAACTTTGAGATACCACCTTACACCTGTGAGAATAGGTCACCTGAAAAACACAAATAATAGCCTATGCTGGAGAGGAAGCAGAGCAAGGGGAACACTCTTCCAGTGTTGGTGGGAATTTAAACTCATTCAGCTACTCTGGAATGCAGTATGGCAGCTTCTCAGAAAACTGGGAATCAATCTCAGCAAGGATCCAGCTATACCACTTTTAGGCATATACCATAAATATGCGCATTTGTACCCCATAAACATTAGCTCAACTATGTTCATAGCACCATTATTCATAATAGCAAGAACCTGGAAACAACCTAGATGCCTCTCAACTGAAAAATGGATTAACAAACTGTGGTACATCTATACAATGGGGTACTACTCAGCAATAAGAAAAAAAAAATGATATTCTAAAATTTGCAGGCAAGTGTATGGATTTGGAAAACATCCTCCTGAGCCAGGTATCAAATCCCAGATCAAGAAGCAGGGGATGTACTCACTCATTATTGGACTTTAAAGGAGACAGAGAGAGAGATGTCATTGTCTATAAGAACTCAAGTCCAGGACATAGCTAAATGACACAGTGCCTCACTGTGGTGGGAATATTCTCTGTATACTGAAAGTAAAGGAACTGGTTTGGCCTATGTAGAGCACTGTAGAAGTGGGTGGAGAATCAGAGGACAGACAGGTGGAGGGTGGAGTTAGCCAGTCACCATTTGATACCCCACCCCACCCCAACAATAGACATGTAGGAATCCAAGTGAGTTGCGGGCCAGGACACGTGGCAGGTAGATTACTAGAAATGGGTTGAATTAAGATAAAAGTGCTAGCTAGTAATGTGCTTGAGACATAGGCCAAACAGTATGAAGTTAATGTAAGTGTCTGATTCATTTCTTTGGGGGACAAAAGCTACCGTGGGCCAGGTCTGAACCACCGGCCCCAAAAGGGCCTGTAAACTTTCTACAACACCTCACTTCTGCTTTGATGGCCTTGGGAAGGGGTTTGGATAAAGAAAGATTTGTTTTCTTTAAGGGTCTGGTCCATGGAGTTTAATTATGCTCCAGTAAGTAAATGAGCAGCATGAATAGGTATGTTTGTAAATGGGGAGATCATAAGAGTAGGTATGAATCTAAGAGGACTGATAACTGAGTTTGATGGGGTGCATGATGTAAAATCACCAAATAATAAATATATAAAGAAAAATAAATAAAAAATAAAACAACAAAATGTCAGACCCTTTATGTTGATATTATAACAAAATATTTTTATGTGAGAATAGGCACTTCAAGGAACAAATGAATTGGTTCTGCAGAGCATGGAAAATGAGAAACTAAACATTTCCTCTAAACAATCCTCCACAGATGTGTGATGTGTCAAAAATTATTGCAGCAATAACGTGAGAAGAAGAAACAAAAGAAAGAAGTGAAAAGAACCAAATCAATTTTTTGAGTTGGAAATTAGAGTAAATAATGTGGAAAAGTAAATAGAAGAATTAAATTATCAGAGTAAATGGGCAAAATAGGTTTAATAAGGTTGTATACAAATCATTTGAAGCTTTCCAGCCTGAAAAGAAATAAAACATAAACAGTACTTAGGTGTTCATGAGCTATTACCAAGTCAACAGATATTGTTGCATTTATAAATTAGAATGTTAGAGACAAAATAAATTTGAATTTGTGATTGACAAATCTCTCAGTGGTCAGAAAGATATGAATCTACATTCCTTTGAAACCTAACAAACAAGAAGTAATATAAATATCTGCATATTATGTTCTACAAACAAGGCATAAGTTAATATACATAAAAAGCAAGTTTGAAACTTAAAGATGTAAGAAAAGCAGATATTTGGTAAAAATAATAGCACAGGAAGATATAAGGAAATATTTTTTCTTGTAATTCCACTTTTTTTCTCTGTGATTTAGAAAACTAGGATGAAGATAATTATTCTTGTGTTTATATCTAATGTTACATAACTCCTAATAAGGTAGTTTCTTTTACTGAGAGCAGATTCAGACAAAGTTCTCATGAAACTAATTTTGTATTCTATTTAAATTATTATTTTAAATTGTGTTATCAAATGTTAAGGATAACAAATATAATCTCATTGTTAATCATAAAGAAAATATCTATAGATTATATACAAAACAATGAAACTTAGCCACTTAAACAATAAAATTGTGTCAATGGAGAAAATAATTAGAAGGTATGAAATATGTAGAAATAACATAAAAAATTGCATCTTTGAGACCATTCCAGCACTACATTAAACATCGGTGGATTATATGCCCTAATTTAAAAGCCTCTCTTAGTAGGAGGCATTTGGTTTCTAACAAGTTCTTAAAAGGCAGGTTGGGCCAGTGCCTTGCTACTCAAACATGAAGGCCTATGTTTAAAACCTTAGCAACCATGTAAAAGCCTTTCACACTAGTACACATCTGGATGCTCAGCACTATGGAAAGAAGAGCAGAAAAATATGGATTTCAAAAGCCTACTGGCCAACCAATCCAGGAAAAATGAGTTCTGAACTCAGCAGAGAAGACTGTCTCAAAAAAATAAGATAGATGGTGATTAAGGGGGCAGTCAGCACTGACCTCTGGCCTACAATGTGCATACATGAATCTACTCACTGGCACACTCACATTCACACACACAAATAAACCACATACAAAATATAAGGAAAATGAAAAAAGTCAGTAATCAGCTTCTACTAGCTCATAGGTATAGAACAAATACATAATTGTTTAACATGTAAGGATATAAAATTACTCCATGCAAAAAATAACTACTATGGAGTAGTAGTGACCATATAGATAAAAGTACATTAAGTAAAATAGTCTACTTTAAAAAAAATTCTAAAACATACAACACTTTTATTCTGATAAGAGCATCTATGCATTAAGAAGTTGAAATAACTTCAAAATGTAGATCCCAAACAACTGATTCTCTAAGCATATAGATATAAATCTGAAAAGATGTGAAAGAAAAAATTTATATTCTTATTTATATACGGTCATATGTATTGGAGAATTTAATGTTTCATGTTAAAGGATGGATGGAACAAAAAGATTAGCAGGGAATAGAGAACCTGCATGCTCTACATAGATTGAGAAAACACAGTACATTGTACATAATAGTGAAGTAGGTGTCAAATGCACATAGAACATTCCTTGGGATAAGCAATAGGTTAGGCAATAAAAGAAATCTTGAATTTAAAGAATCAAATTACAAGTTCTTTCCTGAGTACAATAGGACAATTTTAAATGGCAAGAAATGCCAACTTCAAAAAATTACAAACATTTTAAAGTTAAGTATGAATGAAACATCTTTATTTTATATTTGAAAATAGATTATTATTAAAGATTTATTTTTAATTTTAAATTGTGTTTGTGCGCACACATGTGAGCACACCCAAATGTGGGTTTATATAGATACCAGTGGTATTGTCCTCCCTTGGAGCACGTTATAAGCCATTGGAAATAGAATTCAGATCCTTGGCCAAAGTAGCATGCTGTCTTACCCTCTAAGCCTTTGTGGTCACACAACTGGTATACCAGCCCAGTTTGGTGAGTGTGTAAAACTCTACCCTATTACACTTTTTCCAATCTCCAAGCTTGACCCTAGTCACAATACTGTGCTCTAGTCTTATTGAGATGAAAATATTTTTGTAATTTAATTAATAATTATAGTATACATGTTATGATTTTTAGCTGATGATATCTTCTATTGGTAAGCCTGTTTGATTCATGTCTTACTTTCTGAAAGATAAAATGTAGATTTGAACTGAGTGTACTAAGAATTGATTAGGTCTTGCATAAAAAAGATTTTTACATACATTTATTTCTTTACTTTTTATACAAATTTTAAAATCTGAACTTCAGACAACTGTAAGGTTCTTGATGTTCATAAAGACAGTAATCTCAAAAAACATTTAAACATGTCACTATGAATATTAACTTGAGTTAGAGAATAATGTTTAACATCGTTTATGTTCACATTGTGTTACTAGGTTTGAAAGAGCAGATGAGACAATTCTCCAATGTCAAGCTGCTAAATAATTGCATACTTCGTTGGCCTTGAGAGTCTGCTACCCAGGAGCCTTTTACATAGATTTGGCACTTGTATATCAGTTGGTGTGCTAGGATCCCGTGTTAGTTTCAGTAAAAGCAGACCACCCTGTATTTATGTCTAGCCTTTTTTGAAATTGCAGCACAATGTTGTCATATACAAAGTTCATACATGAGACCTATGTAATGGAGTAACAGAAATAATTTTTAAAATTATCTCATAATGTTTAAGGAAAATGTATAGGTTTTGTGCTGACACTATTATTCATAACATGAGTTACACATTGTCCCTAGACAGCAGGTTAGACCCAACACACTATTCAAAATCTGTGACCTTTATCCTCATTTCTTTACCTTTTTTAGAAGCCTTGTGTATCTCCCACACACCTGATCTCAATAACAGGAAGCACTCCTTGGTTCTCATTCATTCTTGACCTAAACTGTATCAGTACAAGCAGAGGGATAGCCATTAGATGAGCTTCCTCTAATATTAAGAATAAGTGTAGGCAGCAAGAGGTACCATCAATTTTCAGGGGATCTAGCAAATGACGTCTCATAACTGTCCCTCAGGTCCTCTGAAGCTTATAGAAAAATCTGATGTTGCTACTTGACAGGAGAAGAATGAAACTGCCTGGCAGTGAAAGCTGACTATAATAACTCACTCTATAGAATCAAGAACATTCAGTCTTGCCTGAAGATATTTAGTGAGAAAAATGACAAAATTATTTGGATAAATAAAAAGTACATGCCACAGTGTTGAAAATGTACTAAGCAGACACAGTCACAGTGTTAGCTACACTAAACCATCACCAAACCTGCATTTTTTTCTGAAATGGAGAATCAAGGCTTTATTTTATCATGAGGTTTTTGGTTTACTACACTTTCTTATAATAGAAAACTATACCTATAAAATCAAATTTTGTTTTAGGCTCCACAGATAATGTTTAATAATAATAAAGTCAAACATGGCACATTCAATATTATTCTAGTTATAATGATTTACAGAAGTCGTTATTTTGGGCAAAACTGCTTATTAAGTGGTACATTTTTTATTTCCAAATAGACTGGCTCATATCTATATGTTTAACTAGCTTCATGGCCCTGTAGCTGGTGCTGTGTCAGGGTTTCTGTGTAAAACATTTTGTCTAATTAAAATGTGATTTCAAAGCCTATTTGTTATTACTTCTATTATCTTCCTGTAGGACTCTGGAATAACATGTTTATGGCTTCTGCAAACTCATCTAATTTAATCTTTGCCTAGTAACCCAAATGTCCTCATTTAACAACAGCTGCCCTTGGAATAAAGATTTTTTAATCACAAGGCCAGCTAAATTTTAACTAATTGTCACCTCAATATTCTATTCTGCCTGTGTACATGAGCCATTCCAATGACAAAATTGGAATTGCTAAATGCAAGTAGTTATTAATTTGTTCTCAGTACAAAGGATGCAATTATTCATCTAAAAATAAAGCTCTTGGTGTTGGGGAAAAAGCAATGAATGGAACAAGTCCTCATAATTTAATATCCTTCATTTTGATTTCTGAGCAGATTTCCTGAATGACACTTAGAGGCCAGAACTGAGAGCATTAGCCAGTTTGACCAAGTCACTCAGTCTTAATGACTTGGGAAAAAGCTGTGAGATAAAACAGAATGACCACGGTGTCTTCCTGGTTTCTCTTTCTATTTGTGGGATTGTGAATCAGTAATGGATGCTGAGTACAGAGGACTCAATGCATATACTTCATCTGTAACAAGATACACCCTACCTCAAGAGATCAACACAGAAGCCTGAGATTTCTTTTATTCTATAAAGCTCACAAGATGCTATTGTTCCAAGTTATACACTGAGTAACATAATTGCAAATTAGGATCAAGTTTTACCAAAGGATATTTTCACCTGAAAAACCTAATGTAAATCATGTTATTACATTATGTAGTAGGCTATTGCATTATTTGTTAGATAATCACAGAGAAGGGACTAACAAAATTTCTCTAGAGCAAAATTCCTGCGTTCAAGTCTGGTGTCCTCAGTATGATCTCCAGGAGTCATGAGGTAGAAAAGAGACACCCTATGAAAGTTCTTCTATCATCTTCTCACAAGTACTAGAACATGCATGCATGTGGTCACATGTACACAGACACACTTATGATAAATACAATGTAATAAAGAAAATTACATAATTACAGAACAATATTAAACCTCAAAATATCCCAAAACAAAACTATACATTTTTCAAATTATTGAATATGTTTATCAAATGTCAGTCAATATTCATTTCTTAAGATCTACATAGCTAAATATAAATAATTGAGAATGAAACTATTTTGATGTTGTTTTCAATAAATGTATTCAAGTGCTGATCCAATGGATTTTTCCATATCTTTCATTTAATAAAAAAGAGTCATTCTTATCATACCATTCTCAACTGGGAAATTCCTTTACTGTTTCTAAAAATATGGTAATTAAACATAGCTAGCTGCTCTCTGAAACCCCTTTCTACAGTGCTATCCATATATTTATCTTTGTTTATTTTTTACCATCTTTTTAAAAATAAAGTCTCATTTTTTTATCTATTTATCCCCTTGTTCAAACTCCCTTCCCCCTGCCCCATCCTAGTCACTTTCTCTTCTCCCCATCTCTAAGTAAGCATGATGCTTCTTTCTCTAAGTGCAGCCTCTTATGTTCTAACTCTTCCTTGTAGCCTGTTCTGAGGCCAGTCTCATAGCTATTTACTTTCTAATTGATGTGGAACCAAAGCAAAGTCTTAGTTAACTTCTATAACATACTTTACTCTTTTCCTCTTGGCCATTCCGCATTCCTTCTCTTACCCAATTTAAAAATTGAGGTGAAGAATATGTGGCTTATGTACACAAAGCCCCATGCTTGATGTCCAAACTTCATCCACAGAATGTGGTCAAACATGGAACGTGAGGATGCAGAGACAAGGGAATCAGAAGTTGAAAGCCACACTCATCAATATAATATGGTCAAGTTCATCCTGTACTTTGTATAAAACAAAGCATACATACCACATAATTAAAATGGTACTTATATAGATGTAGTAAATCACAAATAAGAAGTAATCCAAAACTGCAGCCATCTAAGACTATCTTATATCTTCATTTTTACTCCCAGCATATCCCCCTCTTCTCATCCTTAGTATCAGTACCACACAGCACAATTTGGGGCACATTTTACATACTCTGACAACTTCTGCATTAATGGGTGTGTAGACATGGACAATATTGATGCTTCTGAATCCTGTACTTCTCTATAGCTAAGTCCCATTTTTTCCATGTATCCAGTAGTTATTCATATCATTCCTATGTAGGCATTGCAATTACCACAGTGAATACAATAGTAAGCAAAAACGTGAAATATCTGACTAGTTTGAAAAGATCCACATTGTGCAGAAAGGAGGGCTTGAAATAATCTTGTAGAAATCTACAAAGTATACTAAATATAATGAACTCAAGTCACAGAGTGAAGCCACATGTTTAGTAAGTAGTCCAATATGTCCTAAAGTGTCAAGAAAGGCACCCTGGAAAGCGCCATATTATATGCTATGTAAAAAATTAAAAATGCTAATAGAAACATCAAAATAAGAAATTTAAAAATGTTCAAAGTAAGGACCTAGGACTCCTGACCAAAAAAAGCCATGAAACACAGAGACAGTGGTCTAGAAGTACAGTGAACAAGGATGGAAACATATTGAGAGATCATGCTGTTGTAGGAGCCATGGAAAACAAATACTGCTCTCAAGGGAATTTCACTCAGGAAATCAGGAATTACTATGGGTGTAAGCCATGGAACTGTCGAGCACAACTTGCATTGTTTTCTGCTGACTAGCATACTCACATTTACAATTATGTATTGCCTTCACAAGTCCACACTAGCAGGTGTATGTATCATTTAATAAAATAATATAGCTAAGGAAGTTATGTCTTCCCACAGTAAAGCAAAATTTTCTTTTAAGGGAACTACACTTTCACTCAAGAAAGAGATCCTGGACCTTAGAACACAAGGACACATACATGGTCCGGACAAGATTTGGGACTTGAAAGAGGCTACCATGAGGAGAGAAGATTAGGAAAAAGAGAATAATCTGTGTCTTAAGGGATAAGGTGGTTTAGAGCCAAATCGTGAGAATGGAAGTCACTATTATCAAGTAATTTTACAAAATGTTTCTGTAAAGGAGATGTCAGAGATTATGTTTTGTCTTGTATTATCTGCAGCATGATTTGACATTTTACATTCTTCATTTTTTTATTATATTTGATTACTTGTCAAACTATGTGTAAGAAATAACATTAGAGAATTCTGTGTATTCTTGTTTGTTTTTCAAGTAAAAAGTTTCAAATGGGGTTGAAGGGATAAAATTTGAGTTACCCTGATTTGAATTCCTAACATTCACATTAAAATGTTGAGTTTAGTAGTGCACATCTATAAGCTCAGTGCTGTAGAAAATGGGAGAAGGGGCATATGGATCTCTGGGGCTCACCAGCCAGCGTAGCTTAATCAGTGAATGGGGGAATTACATGCTCAGTCAGAAACCTGTCACCAAACATATAGTGGAGAGTGAAAGAAAATACAAAGATATGCAACATAGACCTCTGGCTGATTCACACACACACACACACACACACACACACACACACACACACACACAGACTAGAAAGTTAAGTATAGGTTTGTGTCCTCAACTTTTCTTTCCAGTCCATTTGAGTGATCTTTTTTTTCTTTCTTTTTGATTATAGATTTCCCTTTTTGATTTATTTTAATATGAAAATTTTGTTTGCATACCAACAACAGTTCCTCTTCCCTCCCTTCCTCTCACTCACTTCCCAGCTTTTCTCTATTTCACCCCCACGCATTTCTCAAAGAGGGTAAGGTCTCTCGTGGGAGTCAACTAAATCTGAGATATAAACTTGAGACAGGACCAAGCCCCTCTCCCCTGTATTAAGGTTGAATAAGGTATCCCTGTAAGGATTCCTGGCACTCTATGTAGTGAACCCAACATGACGCTGGATGAAACAAAGATTGCTGATATACAGCATCCAGATGGTGAAGCCAACATGGCTCCGGCACCACACTGGGTACAGAGGCATCTCCCTAGACTCGTACAGAGGCACACCCCTAGACATGGCTACATAAATCAGTGCCCACCCTCTCTCTTAAAAAGAGACACCACATTGTGGTCTGTCTCTTCTCCTCTTCTCTTTCTCTGCTCCTGTACCTGCCTGGCAACTCTCCTGAATAAACTCTTGTGTGGCCCTGGTAGTATGTGTGTGTGTTTCTTCTCATGTGCAAAACCAACAATCCCTCTACTCAATCTCCCCAAGGATCCAGCAATACCACTACTGAGCATATACCCTAAAGACACACATTCACACCCCAAAAGCATTAGCTCAACTATGTTCATAGCAGCATTATCCGTAATAGCAAGAACCTGGAAACAACCTAGATGCCCCTCAACTGAAGAGTGGATTAATAAATTGTGGTAAATCTACACAATGGAGTACTACTCAGCAGTAAGAAAAAAAATGATATCCTAAAATTTGCAGACAAATGAATGGATTTGGAGAATATCACAAACCTAGAAAGATAAGTAGGGTATGTACTCACTCATCAGTGGACTTTAAACAAAAAACAAAGAACACTCAAGCTGCAAACCACAACCACTGAACAGCCTGGGATATGAAGCATCTTGGACTGGGACCTTGGAGCCCATTCCCTCCAGAGGAACACCTATCCCAGTCTTGTTATTAGGATGAGGAAATCGGACTTGCCTGGAGTGGATGCTGAACTAATCCACCTTGGGACCTCTTGCCCTTTCTGGGGAGGGGATAGGGAGACAAGACACTGACAGGGAAGGACGAGAAGGGGAAGGGAATTTGAACAAAGGGATACATGGATTAAAACATGAGACTTTATTCCATAAAAACAACAACAAAAAAGAACTACAGACCCTGGAAGAAAAAACAAAAAGAAATGGTTTCAAAAAGTCAGTTCATACATGAGAGATAAATCCTGGTCTCACTATTAGAATCCTCACCAATTGTTGAAGCCTTAAAACTGTCATCTAGTGGTTTAAGAGATAATAAGTTAGGAAAGTTATGAGATAGGATAAATTTCATGATGCTCACACAAATTTCTTTCCATTCTTTAAATAATCAAAAATGTTTAGTTAAGCATTGCTATTTTTTTTTTTCATTTTGGTTTTGGATTTGGATTTTGTTTTTTTACACAGGGCTTTTCTGTGTAATAGCCAAAAGTGTGCTGAAACTCGCTTTGTTGACCAGGCTGATCTTGAACTCATATTAATCAGCCTGCTTCTGCCTCCTGAGTCCTGCAACTCACCAGCAGGTTCTTTAGGAAAAAACTCATTATGTCAATGAATTGTTTTTATTTGAGGAGTAGACTAATTTTGAACTAGAGGTATAGTTCAGTGTTACTATTGTCCAGAACATGGATTCAATCCACAAAAGTATGTATCAAAGAAATTAGCAGCAAAGACTAATTTAATGTATGTCAAAAGTGTCTGTAAACAATACAAAAATAAAACAGTACGTTTCCTCACATGATAAAGAAGGATGAGGCAGAAAGAAAGTGTATATGGAAAGAACATTGGTGGATACATGACCATGCCTTTATTGGGAAGTATGGAAGGAAAACAAAAGCAAAATTAAATTTGCAGCTTAAACTTGATTCCTAAGAATATGAAATATTTAGAAGAATTTAATGAAACTTCTGGTTTGGAGCTAGATAGGTAAGATCATTCTTTGTTGTGAGTGCTTTAATTCTTATTCAGGCAAAAACATTTCTCAGTACCTAAACCTTATTGATTATAATTTAAAAACTTTAAACAATACCTTTCTCCTTTTGATCACTTTCCTTAGCTCTGTCCTGCTCTCATTCTTTCATCCTCATCTTTCTGAAATAAATATTAGAGAAAACATGACATGTAAAATAGTGAAGTTTCTAGGAAGGTCCATAGTAAATAAGTCATTCACAGAAGCCACTGTGAAACATATGTGAGATAAATATGTGATGCTGTCTAGTTTCAGAGAGTATTGAAGGGTCCCTCTCCTTTCCTGTTATTTCTGAGACAGTGTGAGTTCTCTGTGTTACTACATGAGTCATTTTTCATTTGGAGGGAGGAACACCCAGATAAATGGCTGAATTTGTTGTCCTGGGAAGAAAGTTAGCAACTTCACTGTAAAGCATCAGCATCGTCAAGAAAAAAAAAAATATGCTGTGTTTGTGGAATTACCAATTAACCCACAATCTGCAATTAATGGGACACGACATCCTCATTGTAATTACAAGCTCAGCTTAAGAGTCCATCATCACAGGAAGTAAAATCTTCTAATTAGCTGGAATTTAAAGTGCACAAAGAAAATTAAAATGTACCAGGGCAGACAGGAAAGTCTGTCTTAAATTATAATATTTTACCATGCAGAATACCAGTCTGTAGTCACCTAATCATGTCTTCAGGCTATCGTGTATGATTTCATGTGGTGTTGAAATGCAGACAAGAATCAAGCCATCTAGAAAAGCCTTCTGAATGAGTAAGTTTTCTGGAAACATATCAGAGCACCTGCCTGTTTGTTATACATTATGCAAACTGGATACTCTAAAGAATCATATGCCATATTGTTTCATACCTTTATGTCATTCCAGGTGGTGAATGTTTTGTGAATCATGGTACATAATCTTCAGAGATATTATGTTACTGAAGTAGTATATAATTTAATAAAGCTGATCTTAAAAATCTCCAAATTCTGAGAGGATAAAAGTCTCATCCTACTTAATGTTACTACATATGAGAAAGATTTATTTTAAAGCTATAAATATTATGACTGAAGTCATTATTATGTAATGTTATTGAGTGAGTAATTAAATACAGATGTTTCTGTTTATTATAGCTTTTCTAGATTGTAAAAATTAGTCAGTTCAAATCAGAACACAGAATTTAGATGGCAGCTTGTTCTTCTTTGAATCATATCCAAACATCCAAATATAGTATACTTTCCCCGAGTGAAAATGTAAAATTAAGAGATACAAGAGAGCAGCATGAATGCTTCCAAAAGAGAGAAACAACTAAAGTCCTAACCAGCTATAACACATATGAACGGTAACAATTACCAGCATGGCACAATAATTTTAAGGGTACAGTACTGGCACACATACTATGACAGTAAGCAACAGCTCTCTCACTAAGCAAGAGGAAATTCATGTTTAATAATGGAAACCTAGACAACCACATAGAGTTAGTGAAGTCATGGATTTTGGAGGAAAACCAACAACTACCATTTTACTAAACAAAAATAATCCCAACTCCATTCTAAATATTTGTCTTTAGACTTATAGATAAGTGAAGTCCTTATCACTCATCAAGAAAAATGCAACAGAAAAAAAAAAGAGCTCATTAAAGAGATCTATAGTGGATCAAAATGCAAAGTCACGGGACTCCTAACCATGGGATCAGGGGCTGTCCCTAATGTCCCTCTGGCTCTTGGGAATCTATCATACTGGATTCCCTTGTTCAGCCTTAAAAAAAAGGAGAGTTGCTTAGTCTTACACACTTGATATTCCATGACTTGTTGATACCCATGGGATGTCAGCCCCTTTCTGAAGAGAAACAGAGGAGTAGTAGATTGGGAGGTGAGAGGAGAGGAGGGGATAGAAAGAGAGGATGGAGGAGAAACTTAGGTCAGGATGGAAAATAAGTAAATAAACCTAATTTTAAAAATATGCTGAGTTGTGAACTGGGTGGTACTGGCACAAGCCTTTAATCCCAGGACTACTGAGGTAGAAGCAAACAAATCTCTGTGAGTTCAAATCCAGCTTGGTCTATAGAGCAAATTCTAGAACATCCAGGGCTCTTATACAGAAAAACTCCATCCAAAAAAATTGCAAAGTTGTGAAGCACAATCAAAATGAATACATCTACAAAACGGTTCCCACACCCAAGGTTGATGTAACATCTTGGAAGAGGAAATGAAAAGACTGCAAGAGCCAGAAAATCAGCAACCTCATTGTGAGACTGTATCTTCTAGTAATGTCAGAAACCTCACCAGTATGACTACCTAAACAAGTGCTAAACACAGATAACAACAGACACACTAGAGTAGACATGGAGAAAGATCACAAGGCCTCAACCCTACACAAAAAAAATCCTGGCAACTAAGTTGTGCTGGAAAAAGAAGAAATAGTCTTTCCCAGGGAAGGTTACATCAAATGGTTACCCAATACCAAACAGTGAATCCTGAAAACAACCATTCAAGTTACATTATGCAGACTGTCCTGCTTGTGCTGATATATTTTTAAGGAGTATATGAAAGAGAGATAGAAAAGAGGAAAATGATACAATTACATTAAAATCTCAAAATATAAAATAAACAATTGCAAGGTGGTACCAGTCTATGATGAAGGTTGCAAGGTGGAGGGTGGTTAAGAGCAAAGTACCTGACCTTCAAAGATAAGGCTGATGAACATATTTAGTTTGATCTAGGACTCAGGAAACAGCCATTGCCAGGGCCTAAAATTGGTCTCTTGAGTTGAACATGAGATTTTTCACAGAGAATAGTGAAGCATGGAGCAGGGGTTACTTACTTAAAGTTCTTAAGTTTTCTTAAACTTTCAGAAATTTACTGATACATGTCCTGAATGAAATCTAGGATTTTAGGATCACACAGCTGTTTGGAATCTATAATAATCAGTGAAATCCAATCTCACCTAAATTAAAGAAACTCGCCTTAATTTAGATCACATAGTTTATAATGAAATGTTATCATGTAAAGTACTTTTAATTCTTACATGCTGAAAATTTTGTATCTGTATTTTAAATATTTTTGGATGGGTAAATTATTTGTATAAGCTCAAACCTAAGCATAATATAAGATGGAATTCTTCTTGGGCTGAATTATTATTTCATAATGGTCAAACTAAGTTTCTCTCACTGTTTGTAATTTTTAATGCATTCTAAATATTTATTGGATTCACTGAGCATAAAAGTTGCAAAAGTCAAGACATGACTCTTTGAATAAGATGCTTACTGGGTAAGCATGAGGAGCTGAGTTCAAGTTCACAGATTCCACAGAAACCAGTATGCCAGTTGAACACATCAGCAATAGCAAAACAACACAAAAGGCACTTAAAATTAAGGAGAAAGGGAAGGCAGAGACAGAAAAATACCTGGTCAATTGCCAGCCAACAGCCCTGCATCAGGCAGTGATCAATACAAAGGAAAAGACCTTGTATCAAAGGATAAAGATAAAAAGCAAGGCCTGTGCTCTGACCCCTATATGTGCCTAATTCATGCCCACATGCACACACAGAACATTAACAAGCACACACAAAATAAATGCATGTATAAACACATAAATTAATAAAATAACAGTTCCATTCCACACTTGTTCCTATACCTGATGTCCAAGTCTCCAGTGAGAACTCAGTTCTTGCTGTATTTTCTAAAATACAACATACATAGAATCACACAGTAGACCATCTTCTCAAATTCTTTAGCTTTGTAATTTGTACTAAATAATATTCCATTCTATCATTATATGAATGTGCCATAGTTCTTAATCTATGCAACTACTGAAGGATCTATTGGTTGCTTCCAGTTTGGAATAAATTTAAATAAAGTTTATATAATTATTAATGGTTTTCTATGTAAATATGAGTTTTAAAATGAACTGGGTAAATAGCAAGCAAGAAGTACAAGTTTTAAAATGACGGTCAGAATATGCTTACTTCTATAGGTACTGGACATGCCATAACTCTATTCTGTAACATTTTGCATTGTTATAGTGAGTGAATGTTCTTATTGCTCTGCTTCCTACCCAGCACTTAAGGTTGTGTTCTCTCCCCGCACTCTTGTGTGTGTGTGGTATGTCAGATACAACATTGTTTAAATTTAATGGCAATTGATGTTGGACATTTATCCTGTTTTTGACATTTGTATAGTATTTGGTGTAGAGCCTAGACACTAATAAATCTATTTTATAATTGTAGTGATATATTTTATATTTAATAAAATCATCCTGGAATAACAGAGGTCAGAGCCATCTCTTCCAGCATTTTTCTTTTCCTTTTGGTTATTTGTTTTGTTGTTTTGTTTTCAAGACAGGGTTTTCTGTGTAATAGTCCTGGCTGTCCTGGAACTTGCTTTGTAGACTAGGCTGGCCTTGAACTCACAGAGATCCTCCTGCCTCTGACTCCCAAGTGCTGGGACTAATGGCATGAGCCACTCATTCTGTTGTTTTAAGGATTCCCTATATGTTTTGTATACACATTGTAGATATCACACCTGCATTTCTTAAAATTTTTCATTCATTCTGTGGGTTGATGTTTTTATCATGGCCGTTTAAAAAGCTTTGGTTTTATAAAAGCAAGGCATCAGTATTTACTTTGTGAGTTGAGCCACAGATGAGTAGTGGAGCTTTAAAGATCTCTCACTATTTGTCTTTTGTTTTGCTCTTAGATGTCTGTGTCCATGTCTCTCCACATAATCTTTAGAACTCATTTGTGTTCACATATAAAATATTACTCTAAGATTTAAATCCATTTTCCAAATTCAGAAGCCATGCCACAGGCTACATGTTCACATCTAATGACATTTTCACTTACTTAATCACAATCTAACTGGAGTGTCAAGTCCTGATTTCTAAATGAAGCTGCATCCTTCTGCTGGTACCTTACTCTTTTAAAAAGTTGACACCAGCAGGTTAATAAATAGACAGGAAAACTACGAGATCTTCCTAGGACAAATGGAAAGGACTTAGGTCAGGAATCCTCAACCTCAACCTCAATATAAATACTATTTTTCTAGATATTACCCATAGGGCAGCTAAGCCTTAGTATTTTACTTTCTTGTTTTTACTTCTACCCTGATAGAGACTTGAGTAGAGGAGATGAGTGGATTGAAATTAGGGTTTTGATACTAGCTGATAACAGACATTGTGGAGTACTGCCAGAGAAAATAACAACCTGGAATCTGGGAGTCATTCATGCTCATATCTGATGCTCCATGGAGGATCAAAGTTGTCTCCAAATCAGGCTTACCCTGGAAGAGACAAAGAAATAAAATCCCATTATCATGAACCAACAGGGTCTGGGAAGCTTCAAAATTACTGTCCAATTTTAAAAAACAATATTGAAGTCTCCCACTATTAGGGTGTAAGAATTGATGTGGGAACAAGCAGCAAACCACAACCACTGAACAGCTTGGGATCAGAAACACCCTGGACTGACCCTTCAAATCCCAGTCCATCTATAGGAACACCTGACTCACTCTTGAGGGAGGGGGGACAAAACTGGATTTGGCCAGGAGTGAAGACGGATCCAAGCATTATTGGGCCAGTGGGACCATAGGACTGTCTGCTCCCTGCCAAGGG